>JAOQMQ010009684.1:0-10569 GCA_027563845.1 Erythroxylum subrotundum | reverse complement strand
AAATCATTGATGAAATTGTTAAAAGAACGTGAGCTGAAGTTTTAACTATCAGAAGTTTGCAATGGGCTCTGCAAGGCTAGTCATTCCAAATTTTCAAAAATTTCTACAATCAGAAGTTTGCAATGGGCTCTGCAAGGCTATCTTTCTTAAGCTCACCGATTTGTTTTGCTCAAAAATTTCTTGTGTTCCATTTCCATGATGAACATCCTACAGAAACAATGAATGCCAGAAACAATGAGAATCACCAGCCAACAAGGCATGGAAATGATTAGGGAAGAAATTGCAGGGAAATTGGCAAGGACATTACCCAATCGACTATCAACACCTTCTTGGCACCAGCAACCTGAGCAGCTACTGCAGCAATTGCAGCATTGTTGTGTAGGCAGAACCCCATTGCCTGCCGCACACCAGCATGATGACCAGGAGGCCGGACCTGATTCAGAAATTGAAAACACATGAAGACCCCATATGCTGATTCATTATATTTTGTCCAGAATCTTTAAATATATGATGATGAATACCAGAGCAAAACCATTTTTTGCACGTCCAGAATAAATTGCTGAAGCAAGATCAGCACATAAACCTGCTGCAAGTCGAGCAGCACGTGCTGAATGTTCATTGGCATATGTGTCGGGAGTGAAATAACTGCAAATAGCAAAGCATACAAAATAGGGATCAACCTTAACATTATCTCATGCCGATGACCAGTAGAAAAAGTTATCACCTCATCTTCAACCATTATATAGTTGTCTTTAGAACAAACAAAGGGGTCTTAGCGAGAATGGGGAGAAGAGGTGGGGGTTCTTTGAACAAAAAAAAGATAATCCTGGACCTACATAAGCATCCATTGAAGTATTGGGTCTATGCACAGGATGATATCTCTAAACCCATAAACATGAAATAATCGAAAGAATAGTTTTCTCCAAAAGCTAAAATTTAGAAGTAAAACACTTGAAGTTGTATCTTGACTCCTTCAATCAGAAATTTCTGTATGACACATATGGTAAACCCCGAGAAGCTGAAAATAGTGAAGATTCCAAGAGATGTATAAGTAGAAGCTAATTTTTGTGGCTAAACAAAAAATTCCCTTAGCAATCTCTTCAACATGATTTCTACTATTATACCAATTTTCACTGTGCTTGCAGTTGAGGACGTAACTGACAAAGAGGATAGCTTGGTTAGTTATTAATACAGATGTAACAATGAATGACAAGTTAAGGAGTCTAGTGAGCAATGCTTGAGACAGTAGAACCTAATTTAATGAAACCAATGAAACAATAGACCAACAAAGCAACTATGCTTAGATAAAGAAGCCTAGCGAATACTATGATTGTCCCTTTGTATAGACATGAATACAACCTTTAAAGTCCTTTTTAATATTTAGATTAAATGACCCATATAAACCCAGCAAGCTTTTGGAAAGAAATCTTGTAACAACCTTGGCTTGCAGGCTTTTGGATAAAACAAGTACTTTAGGTTTGCATAGTAACAGGATTGTATGAGTTCAACTCCAAGATCAACATAAAGCTTAACTTAGTCCAAGTTGAATCCAAAGCATAATCTATATCTCACTTCCATGAGCAGTTTTAAAGTCATTTGCATTTGATCAACTGTTTGAAGCACTAAGAGCATCTCTTCTATCTTTACACCCATGTACATCAAATAAGATGTGAGATATAAGTACACCCAAAAAAAATAAAAAGCATACAGGAAAATGTCTACACATACACAAAGGAACACACAAGTTGACAAAAGCAAGAATGCATACACACTTAAAAATGGAAATATCTTTGCGTACCTAGAATAAATATGGCTTGTAAGATCTACTGCTTGAATATGCTCCAATGAATGCACCTTAAATTTAAAAGGAAAAACCACCAAGGACATCAACAAATGCTTTAAACGATGACTAATAATATTTTCAATAAAAAAAAGGACAAATTGGTGAGTTAAGCCCAAAGTAATATTGTTGTAGCACCACCATACATGAAATGTTTTATCAAAAAGTATCCATGAAAAGCAGATTGATGGAGCTTCAGGAATTGTGGAAGTAGAATTCAACCAAATTATTTCGGATATACTAAAAAAAATCATCTTAATCACGCTGATAAAACATTGCAAAAGCAAAGATCAAAAGAAGAATTTCCTCCTTGTCTTTACACATACTCTTTGAAGGATAACAGTAAAAAGTTTGTATTAAATATTAAACACTCAATTATAAAGGTAAACTCAATACTCACCATCTGGAGTTCTTCCTGGGTAATCTCTCTTGCAGTAATTGGAAAGCATCTTCCAGGAAATATACCTGAAAATTTTAAAAGTTAGAATCAAGCGGCAGGTAGCCTTTGGAAAATTTTATGGCACATTCCAACATAACTGAGACTAAAAAATGATTATCAGAAAGTAGAAACTCTTAATTTAAGGAAGCAAGGATAAGATGGAATAGCAAAGGTATTATACCTGCAGTAGCAAGGCTAGCTGCAATAGCTCGAAGCCGATCAGCTCTCTCTGGGTGTGGATGTGACTTCATTTCAACCTACTTTAACAGAAGAATCACCAATGTAGCCATATTGCATCAACAACCAGAAGTTAGTTTCCAAACCAAAATCAACTGAAATATTAGCTTATGAAGCATTCAAAGAAGTACTATAATGCTTGAAATGACATGGTGAAAATGCATGAATTAGAAGATTACACTGTCTACAACCGGGAAAAAAAATCTTCAGTATCACATCTTCTCCTCCAAGGACATAACTATAGTGAAATTCACTTTGCCAAATAACAAGGCATTCCTTCAATTTTCCAGACGTAGATGATTTTACACTTGTACATAATCATATGAAGATTATTATCATAAAATTAGAACACAGGTATTCTTTGGAAATCCAAAATGTCAAAACTCCTCACAACCGTCTCCACTTCTAGCAAAACAAGATGGTATGTTGAATGTCCTGACATAGAAGTGATATATAACAATCCGACCAGTGCCTCCAACTAATATAGGGTCAATATAAGGCCTAAAAAAAAGGTCAATATAAGGCCTCAAAAAAAAAAAACTACTTATTGCAATGTTATATTGTTGAACAGAGATTATTAGCATTGATATTATTATAATTTCACCAATAATCTCTCCTATAATTGAGAGATTTCATAGAGTTAATAGCTAGATTACTTACTAAATAGTCCTAGAAATTTTGTATATAAACCTTTGTTCCTATGTACACAAAATCATGTAATAAAAATTATCTTCAACTTTCATCATGGTATCATAGTTTTTTTTTTTTTTGGGATGTTCATTCCAAATAGGGAAGAACACTGGCTAAGTGTGTACTCGCGCAAAAAGCAACGTGTTTTTCTTCTCACCACCCACCTAGATTGCTTGAGCTGTGACCGGTGACTTCCACTGTGAAAGACCCGACATCAACTACACCGCCACAGTTTCTCTACCGTCGCCGCACGTGAGCAACACGTGCCACCCTCCGGTAAGTGTTTCGCCTCGGTTCTTTCTCCACCAGGGTCGCCGGCCTCTTGCCTCTCCTCCGGTGGTGTCAGACGTACCTCTTACCTTCTGCTAGTGCCCTTGCTTCCTTGCCTCTCCTTGGTCTATTTTTTATTTCTGGGTCCATCTGGTATTTTTTTTTGCCCATACACTAGAAGCACATTTTTGAACAGCTTCGATTTACTCTATTGGCATATTTTTTGTCGGTTGTCCTGAGTAATACTAAAGAAGATGGAGGGAAAGAGGTAATTCTGTCGAGTTCCGATAATCCTTCACTTCAAATCAGTCCCGTAAAACTTGATGGAACTAATTATCTTGCTTGGTCAAGATCCTGTTTGTTGTTCATCAAAGCTAGAGGAATACAGAGTTACATTAAGATGACAGTAAGAGACTCGACGTCAATAATTCTGATTATAAGCAGTGGGAGTCCGAAAATTCTCTCGTCATGTCTTGGCTCATCAATTCAATAAAGTCGGAGATTGCTCGGACATACTTGCTACTTGATCTTTGTCATAAATTGCACAACACGAAGCAAAGAGATATGACTGTATCACAGTATTTTGCGGAGTAATGTGGGTTGTGGCAGGAATTAGACTATTATCAGGACTTTCAAGTAGAATGCTCAAAAGACACTGCTAGATTCCAGAAAATGATTTTTTAGTGGGTATTAACCCAAATTATGATCATATACGAGGTACAATACTTGGAAAAGATCCTTTCCCTTCCGTTCAACTCGCACATTCTCTAGTACAACAAGAAGAAAGTAGGCGAAATGTTATGCTACATACACCTATCATTGAAAAAGCAGGATTAGTTGCAAGTTCTACTGAAAAGCCGAAACCTGCAAATACCTCATCTAATAAGGATCACTTACACTGTGATTACTGTGGAAAATCAAGACATACCCGAGAAACCTGCTGGAAATTGCATGGAAGGCCTAATCAGAGTCATGGAAAAGCGGCTCAGTGGTGCGAGGTCAGGCCCACTTGGTTGATGGAAATGAAGTGTCTGAAACATCGTTAGCTGGGGGATTATCCAATGAGGAACTTCAGGCTTTAAGACAGCTTCTCTCAAAAACAGACCCTACTTCCACAGTTGGTGCATCAAACCTTGCCAAATCAGGTATTGAGTACTACAATTCTAAAGATAATCCTTGGATTATAGACTCTGGAGCTAACAGACATATGACAGGATCTCAAAAGAAGTTTTTAACATACTCTCATGGAAACAACAAGCATAATGTTAAAATAGCAGATGGGTCTTTTACTTCCGTATCTGGTACAATTTTTGTTTAACTGTACTCCCAATATTACCTTATCCTCAATACTTCACATACCTTGTTTTCCTATTAATCTTCTCTCTGTTAGTTCTATCACTAAGGACCTTAATTGCAAAGTTGATTTTTTTCCTGACTACTGTGTTCTTCAGGACCTTCACACAAGGCAAAGGATTGGAACTGGTAAAATGCAGGATGGCTTATATGTCTTGGAAGAAGGGCACCTGACAGTTGCACATCAAGCGTCTTTTGGAAATAATGTGATTAATAAGGAAATTCTACAATGGCATAGGCGGTTAGGACATCCCTTGTTTTTTTTTCTAGCAAAACTTTATCCAAACTTGTTTAAAAGAACTTTTAATTCTTTGTTTTGTGAAGCATGTGAACTTGCTAAACACACTAGAAGTTCTTATCATTTATCAAATAATAAGAGTTATGTTCCTTTTATGACCATTCACTCCGATGTTTGGGGATCTACTTAAATTTTGTGCTTATCTAGATTCTAATGGAGTAGTACATCAAACTAGTTATGCCTATACTAGTGAACAGAACGGAGTTGTGGAAAGGAATAACAGACACATTCTGGAGGTTGCGCGATCACTCATGTTCACAATAAATGTTCCAAAGGGATATTGGGGTGATGCAATCCTTTCAGCCGCCTATCTTATCAACAGAATGTCACTTCGAATTTTAGATTTTAAAAGCCCTGTTGAAATATTACAAGGTACAAACTCTTATACTGTACCTCCAAGAGTCTTTGGGTGTGTTTGCTTTGTTCATGCTTGGAATGTTGGCAAGTTGGAGCCAAGAGCTTTGAAATGTGTGTTTGTTGGATATTCTCCCACACATATAGAGCCTTTGAAATGAGCCTATAGAGCCTTTGAAATGAGCCTATAGAGCCTTTGTCTTGTCTGTTTCTTTTGTGTCTATTCCACAGGATTGGAGAGAAGCAATGAAAATTGGCCAATGGAAAGAAGCTATGATTGAAGAAATGAAGGCCCTGGCAACAAATGAGACTTGGGAACTTGTCACTGCTCCAGAAGGAACACAGATGGTTGGTTGCAAATGGGTATTCACAATGAAGCATAAGCCAGATAGATCCATTGAGAGATACAAGGCGAGATTGGTGGCTAAAGGCTTTACTCAAGCATATGGAGTGGACTATCAAGAAACCTTTGCTTGCTAAGATGAATACAATTAGAGTTTTACTCTTGTGTGCAGCTAACTTGGATTGGGACTTACAACAGTTCGATGTTAAAAATGCATTTCTTCATGTGGATCTGGAGGAGGAGGTGTATATGGAGATTCCTTCAGGGTTTGAAGATGAGAAGACACAAGGGAAGGTTTGTAGGTTAAAAAAGGCCTTGTACGAGCTGAAACAATCATCAAGAGCATGGTTTGAAAAGTTCAATCGGGCTATGATCTCCTTTGGTTATCAACAAAGTAATGCAGATCATACCCTATTTATCAAGCACTCCCAAGGTAAGATCACGCTTCTTATTGTCTATGTTGATGACATTATTGTAACTGGAAGTGATACATAAGAGATGGCTTGGCTGAAGAAACTACTTGCTCAAGAATTTGAAATTAAGAACCTAGGAAAATTGCAATATTTCTTAAGAGTTGAAGTTGCTAGATCAAGAAGAGGAATCTTTATCTCCTAGAGAAAATATGTCCTAGACTTATTACAAGAAACTGGTATGATGGGTTGTAAACCAGCTGAATTTTGTATAGTCCTAAATAGTCCTAAATAGTCTTAGGAATTTTGTATATAAACCCTTGTTCCTGTGTACACAAAATCATGTAATACAAATTATCTTCAACTTTCATCATATATCACTTGCAAGCTACCAACACAATCCAAAAGGAAAAATCGTTAACAACAGTATTGAAAAGGAAAAAAATGAATATCCAAAGCCAAGAAGCAATATAAACAGATAAGCCACAAAATGGATGGATAAAATTATCAATGGGGCCAAAAGCATCACCTACTGAACTTCATTGCAAAAAGATTGATAGATAAAGAGTTGAATAAAAGATACATACTTCTGAGTGTAGCAACATCCTCTCATCAAAACCAATGGCCGTGGAACCCATTGCAGCTGAATGTTGCAGGCAGATGTCTACAAACACGAGAGAAAAAGTACATGTATAGTCAAACTTCCTTAATAAAAGGATGAGGCTGATCAAAGGTTATCTTCAGTGTATAAGTTCACGTAAAGAAGTATATGACATTGCATATACTAAACTAGTTCACTAAACTAGTTCATGTCATTCACAAGTAATAAAAGATTTATTACTATCCCATATAAGAAAGTATGCTAAGAAAACAGGATAGTACCAAAAAACAAAATATTTTCTTTCACATCCAAGACATAGTACTAAGGCATGTCAAAGAAATAGCTAATTAGTCAATGAAAACATACAAGTGAAATAGAGACTTGACCAACTCAATTGCGCAAGATACAATGATATCATTTTAAGATTTTTCCAAAATTGTCACCAATTAAAAAAGCAGTTAATTAAATCATAAATTGAATTTCTAAGTACAATCTTGCTCCAGTTCTCCAAATATGACAGTACAACAAAACCCAAAGCTCGCACAAAGCCACCAAAATGATGTCCAATGCTTTCCAAACAATTTAGATTGTCCATCATTTTCTAAA
The DNA here is from genome assembly GCA_027563845.1 of Erythroxylum subrotundum. Taxonomy (NCBI): domain Eukaryota; kingdom Viridiplantae; phylum Streptophyta; class Magnoliopsida; order Malpighiales; family Erythroxylaceae; genus Erythroxylum; species Erythroxylum subrotundum. The sequence goes on along the minus strand of JAOQMQ010009684.1, from coordinate 3,128 downwards.
CAAAATCAAGGTTGTTAATTTATTTTATATAATTAAAAACTAAACAGACAAATATATGCAATAAATTGACTTTTCTAACCTATAAATTAAGAAAGTTTAATGAGACAAATGTGTCGTACTCAAAACTTTTATGCTTATCACACCAAGAAATTTGTCGTCTGGATAAAGAAGCTATACCATAAAGAAACATCAATCATTGATTTTTTCTAAAACACACCCTTAGCCATTTAATATACTTCCTAAAATTATATCTGTACAAGCCTCATCGTATGATTTTGACATTTCTCTTATTTTTCTGGATGTACTCGTACATTTCATTATCATTTGATTATTGGCCAAAAAGGAAAAGAAGACAACAAGATCTTTTTCTACTGCAGACTTCTTCTAGTACCTACTAAATCCAATACTAGTTTATAAGTTCAAGATATTCATATTTCTAAAACTGATAAGCCAAAAGTGGTCATAGTCTGTTTGGTATTGCAGTTGGATTTACAAAGGTACAATGTACAAACCTACTTTTTATAGAGTGTTTGGTTTTTAATAATAGATTGCTTATATTAATAAATTTTAATAAGACTATATTCAAATTTTAGTTATTTTTATCTTTTTAAGTTGAAAATTTTATCATAAAATAAATTTTCAAATGCAAGTTTCATCAGCACTCAAATAGTTGGATCTTCAAAACCTTCATATGGAAAATACAGCTTTTTCCTTTTACCAAACACTTGTGCAGTTGTGTCTATCTGGGAATGCAGGTTTGGCAATTGTGATTAGACTAAGATCATTAAGCATCCTTGAAAAAATAAATTTCTATACACATGGGGGATGGAGATATCTCAAGAAACCACTTAATGAATTTCCAAAAATAAAACAAACCACTTTAATTTCTTGATACACCCCCCATACTCACCCTCAGTAAGATCTGTATCTTGTGACAAAGGAGATGCAAAATACCCATGCCTCAGGATACCAGATTCCATGTGTTCCCCACATACCTGCGTAAAGACATATCACCAAATTATCTACTGGTACATTGTCCCACACAAAACCCATTGTTGCAAGTGTTATTCATAACAAGAACCTTCAATCTGAAAATGCAACCATTTTGAAACTGAGATCAAATAAAAGGCAATAAAGAATTTGATCATACATCACAATGAACAGCGTCACCAAGATTAATCATAGTGCAGTTAGTGCAAAACCACTTAATAATCTCCACATGCTTCTGTAATGGTTCCCAATCACTGTCATCTTCATCTTCATCGTCATCAAAAATGTCTTTGTTGTACAAATCTTGAAAACTCAGGTCTTTCGGTCTTGCTTTCTTCTGCTAGTAAGTCACATAAGAAAGAAATGCTAAAATCTTTAGTATTTACAATCCCACATACAACTAATATTTAAAAAGGAACAGCCTTACAGATACAACATTAGGCAATGCCTCCTTATCAAAGCTGTCATCTCTATCTCCTGTACAAATTGCATGAATATCTTCTCCAGTTGAAGTTCCATCGCCAATAGGATTAGCAACAGTTTCCTTGGAACCTAACTTTGAATGATGATCCGTGCCATTATGTGGAAACACATGACTACGTTTTTGAAGACTCTTCTCAACCTCACCATTAGTGGATAGATTTATTTGAATTGTTTTTGAAACCATGTTGTCATCAGATTTTGCGCATATGTTTCTGCCAAAATCACATATCTCATTAAGACCATACATATAAACAAGAAGATAACAAACTACATACATAAAGGACATGCGTATAGATATAAAGTAAAATGGATTCATCTATGAACGAATAATGAAATCCAAAGTTTTTTTTGCAACTAGATCACGAATAATTCATCCTGTGCTAATGGCACCGAATTAGGAAAAATGGGAAGGGTTTAGGTTGGAAGTGAATCACAAATTTACCAATTTGTGCCTCATTAGTGCATACACAAATTGTTAAGAGTACAACATTTTCATACCTCTCCATCCGTTACCTCATTACATCAAGCAACTAAAAATTAGCCAGCATCCATTTTGTCCATACTTTTTTCCTTCTTATTGAAGTTTTCTTGGTTTTAACTCCCTACCCTCTCTCTCCTCCAGTTTTCTTTTAAATTACCATTGATACCTTTACCAACTCAAACAAAGACTGGTCATTTCACCAGTAAACCCCCAAAACTTATCCAATTAAAGTCACTGTCCATCCAACATCACTACCCCCAAAAGAGACTGCTTGAGTATCTGTTCTTGGCATAAATTTTATCTCCCCTTTCATAACCTATGCTTTTCATCTTTTCCTCTCCTGCTAGGTTACAGCAAATTGGTTGAAAATTGTTGTGGCAAATACATTTTGAAAAGCAAGATCCATGCCAATGTATGATGGTTCTATTATGTATGACTGTGGACGTTGCTCCAAAAGTTGTGATGAATCAATGACCATAATCGAGTCAATGAGAGGAGGTAATGCAACCTCATAATGTTAACTGACATTTGTGGACAATGAAATGTCAATGTGACATGATGCATGTGTCCGTGGAAGAAGCCCAAAACCAATCAACAGAATCATATATTATACAGTTCACAATTTAAACAAGTACAATTAAAATTCCCTTCATAAGCCAAAGAACTAGAACTGATAAACCAGTTAACTGAACGCGTATGATCAATTTTTAACTAATCACATCAGCTGGGTGAAAAAGTAGAAAGCAGTTCCGTCAATCATTCTTACAGAAAACTAATGGAAAATTAAAGCACCAAACCAGCTAAGGGTTTTGTTTCCCTCCATATCTTTAAACATATGAAAACAAGCCCCAAATTGAAAGCTGCTAACAGCTATAATCTTTTCAGTCAGCTCCCACATTAGATTTCCTAAGCCAAAAATTTTTGTTACCCATTTCAAACCCCAAATTTTCCTTTCTATTCACTTGTAAAAGTCCCCTTCCATCACCTAAAGTAATCAAATCGTGGGATTTGAAACACTAAATGATCCAGGACATTCACCAAGCTTGAAATTTAACAGAAAATTTGTCTTCAAAAGAAAGAAAAGCCCACACATCCACTTGAATATATTTTTGGATCCGCATTAACGATATAATGAAAGAAAAAAGAGGAAAGGTTAAAGCTTTTTTCATGTTAC
>JAOQMQ010009644.1:0-10572 GCA_027563845.1 Erythroxylum subrotundum | reverse complement strand
ACTTCACATGATTTTCAACCCATTACAGTTATAACCAAATATACCAGGAATGTCAATGTATGCATGTACAAATATTTAATTTTCACAGTAAGAATATATTCCATAATGCATGCAATTACAATTTCTATCTATCTCTCACAAAATACTCCAATTTACCGATTTACCCTTTTCCTAAGTTCCGGGATGCTACACTTAATCTATAAATAAGACCAATATTAAATTTCGTAATTAATAGGAATAAATTAGAAGCTTAGAGGTATAAAAATCCAAGTGACTAATATCATTTTCGAAAGGTGAAAAGGAAATTTTCCTAGTACTTTTGAGGTAAATTAAAAAAAGAGATGGTAATAAGCAATGCAAAGCCATCACTTTAAGAAGTGTTAATGCAATACAGACACTTGTGAGAACTGAAGAATCTAAGATTGAAGAAAAGACATCTTCTCTAACAAAAATGCCTATTTAAGAGACTGTTAAAGATAAGAAGGCACGTCAACCATAAGTTGTTCATGAAACACCTCTTGGATCTCCCTTTCTTTAACATTTGAAAAAGAGTAAGTTAGATCAATAATTTTCTTAATTTCTTGATGTACTCAAGAAACTTCACATCAATATCCCATTTATAAATGCCCTTGAGCAAATGCTAAGCTACATAAAGTTTATAAAAGATATTCTTTCAAATAAGAGGAATCTTGAGAACTATGAAATAATTGCATTTAGTAAAGAGTGCAATGCTGTCTTACAAAGGAAGTTTCCTTAAAAACTTAATGATCTAGGGAGTTTCACTATCCCATGTTCAATTAGGAATGTAATGTTTGTTAAGGCATTATATAATTTAGGTGCAAGTACAAATGTAATGTCCGTACCTTTCTTTAGAAAGTTAGTTTTAGGTGAGGTGAAACCACCATAATGACACTACAAATGGTTGATCGCTCTTTCAAACACCATAATGGAGTGATTGAAGCTATGCTCTTTAAGGTCAACAAGTTTATCTTCCTGGCGTATTTTATAGTATTTGATATAGAGGAAGATAGAGAGATCATTATCATACTTAGAAGACTATTCTTAATTACTGGAGAGTACTTATTGATGTTTAAATGTGTGAACCATACCTTTGGGTGTAAGAAGAAGAGGTCATTCTTTTGTTGTCTTTTAGGTTATAATGTACCTAAAAGCAAATGATAATTGTTTTTAGATTAATGATATAGAAGCTATAATGTCTAACCATATGGGTATATTAGACCCTCCAGAGGCTAGCTTATTACAAGATGAGCCTTTTGCCATGAAAGATAAGGAGGTGATAAAGTACCTATTATAGATGAACTATTTTATGGAAAAATAAAAGGAAATTCTTAAAAAACCTAGGAGAATGCACTTCATATCTCATTCCATTAATTAAAAAGCCACCAAGTCTTAAACTAAAACCATTATTGGTACATCTACATATATATGTCTTAATGAGTTATCGACTTTACTTATCTCCTTACTACTCTTTACTGAAGAAGAAGAATAATATAAGTTATTAGGGGTGTTGAGGAACCATAAATCTGTAATTGGATGGTCTTTATTAGATATTAAGAGAATTAGGTCATCTATAGGCATACATCACATTCTATTGGAAGATAATAACAAAGCATCAATTGAAACATAGCAAAGACCTATTCTAACCATGAAAAAGGTGGTGATAAAAGGGGTTTTAAAATGGTAAGATGTAAGGGTGATTTATCTAATATCCAATAACTTATAGGTAAGTTCAATGGAAATAGTGCTTAAAAAAGGGAGGAATGATAGTAGCAAATAATGAGAATAATAAGTCTATTTCTCCAAGAACGATCATTGAATGAAGAATCTACATTGATTACATGAAATCATACAAATTCATATGAAAATATCACTTTTTTCCTTTTATTGATTAGATGTTAAACCGGTTAGCAGAACATGAGTGATATTGTTTTCTTGATAGACATTCTAGATATCTTTAAATAGCCATAGCATTAGAAGAATAAAAGAATACCATATTTACATGTCTATTTTTCCAAGAATTCCATTTGAACTTTGCAATGCATTAGGAACTTTTAAAAGATGTATAATAGCTATCTTTTTGGAAAAGAGATAGCGGACAAAGGCTTGGTATGACAAGTTTATTTTACTTGATATGTAGATAATAAGTTCTCTTATATGACTCTTGAATACGGTTTTTCTCTAAAAAGCTCAAGTTAAAATGGTCAACACTTTTCATTATCATAAATATTTTCAACATAAGGTTGTGGAGGTAAATCATTCGAAGAAAGGAATATTGAAAGTCAACATACAACACTTAAAATTCTATCTTGGTTAGAGTTTTGACAATAAAAAAGCCACCATCATACTCATCTAACCATAAGAGGAGAAAATATCTCACTAGTGGTGTTAAACCAAACAATTTATGGAGATAACCTAAGCATTCCAAATTTTGTAGTTTAGTTACAAAAAAAATTAAGGGGATGTGATACATAAATTTAAAAAAAAATAAAAAAGAAAAAAAGGGCTTGTATATGAAGATTGGAATAATAAATGGTATAAGGGCACCACTTTAAAGTGCTTTAGCACCATATACCCATTAGATGGAAGGATCACAGAAGACCCAACACCTTTACACTAGGTGAGAAGAGCATTAACATTATGAAAGTAGAAGAAGTAGCACAAAGAAGCCATAAAATAATACCAAAACATCACTTAAAGCATACTAATAAAGAAACAAAAAGGAGGCGATATTATTTTCTCTCAACCTCTATCAAGCAGTTTCATCATTCATTCCCAATATTTTTTTTCCTACTCATATTCAAGAAAGTCGTCCACTTTTGCTTTTTTCCTTTTCCCTTGAGAATAATGTTCGTGTTAAGTTTTAAATTATTCACTTATTCTATATTTTATTTTTAATTTCTAGTCATGTTCTTTTTATGCTTTTCCTACTTGGTAGTAAAAAAAGTCAATTATAAGTACATGATTTTACTGTTAGTAGCTTATAACAGTGATATATGTCATGTTTTTGTATATGCTTGACTTGGTGATGATTTTATTTATTGAGAATTCCTTGAAATATTGCTCACATCATCTCATTTACTTATGTTGCTAGTTTAAAGAAAGTTTATGTGAATTTTAGTGTTGAACAAGTTTAATAAGGCCTTAGAACTTGCGTGATTATGATTCTAAGAAAAATTATAGGCTAAATAGCATTTAAGATATGATTTAGACCCTCTTTGGATTGTTTAAGCCTTTCAAGTCAACCCATGATGAATTATATATTTCTAGTCACCTCATTGAGTCTAACTATGTTCTTTTTGTGTTACCCACACTTATCCCTTAGTCTTTAAAGATTTTTTCTTAAATGATCCCTTTATACATATAGCATATGATTGTTCTAAAAAAAGGGAGCCATATTACTTTAGGCAATAAGAGGTATTTAATGGATTAAAGAGAGAGAGAGACATGCCTTACAAGTTGAATAAAGTAAAAGAAATTAAGTTCGTGGATGCAATTTCTATATGCACATGTAAATAAAAACAATGGAGTTAATAAGTTCCAGGTAAATGGTAATGAGTTTAAAGGTATGACTAAATGTGTGGGCTCATTGCAAGATTTTGAAATGATCATATGATTATAGGTGCATTTACACAAATTAATATATATATTATCTTACTTGTAATACTAGCCATACATGACAGGCTAATATAAAGTCTTAATGAACTTTGATGCTACGAATGACCTATATTAGTGGAGAGTTTTATAAAAGGTAATCATATAAAGTCCTATCCATTAATTTAATATTTTAAATTTCACAATTTATGCCAACCACATAGTTCTGGTAACAATAAAAGTTACAAAAAAGAAGCAGTGATACTATGGGAAAGAATAGAGCAATTTTATATGTTTTATATTGTTTGTACTTAGCATCATTTTGTTAGATATGGGAGATTTCGAAACAAAATATAGGATCAAAGAAGAAGAAAATCATAAAAATACAAATCATTGTGTCTTTCACACTATTTTAGAGCACTTTTACACTAAGAGCCTTTTCCAAATGACAGTTAATATAAGTATAAGTACCTACATTGGGAAGAAGCGCTTTTGCGCTCAATTTCAAAAAATTACATCAATATTAGCGCCTTTGTGCTAGTATGAATGTCTTTATGGTATAAATGAGAATTTACTAGATACCAAAATTTGAGCAACGCCCTTACACCACAATAAAAGCATTTATGCTAATGCAGTTAAATTTAAAGGAAACTTTCTTTTAGGGAATTGCCTTTTTGATATTCTTTGAGGAGACTTTCTTTTTAATTTTTTGACAAAATATTTGGAGAAGAATTTTGCATAAAAAGGGAGGAAAAAACGTGGAGAATAAATCTAAGGACATAATTTGACATCAATTTTCCTTTAATTCCTATTTTTTTCCTACGATATTATGACTCAAACCTTGTTTAGGTTTTTATTTAACTTTATGATGTTCTAAATTTCCTTTTTAGGGATATGGTGTAGTCAAATTATGAATAACTTAATTTGCGTAGTTTAAATTAAATTGATGTTTTGTTTTATGCCAATCTATATTTCTGTTTCGTTGTATGACTAATGCTTGTAGTTACCTTATCTACAATTATATGATCTGTAAATATAATTTGAGACTTAATATTGGTGATTCAAGTGAGATTAATCTTATTTCTCCAAATAAAATGAGATTAATCTCGGTAAACTTAGAAATTTTGGAGTCACATTATATTGATTGTAAACCATTCTATATTCTTTACTTTCCATTATTTTGAATTGTATTCCTTTTATGATTTAAGTAAAATTAGAGTTACATTGATTCTAATAACTAATAAAACAATCATGATCGAATAATACTATTTTCATCATTGTATTACTTAGTCACAATAACATATATGATTAGAAACTATGGCATATTTTACACCTCTATTTTATATTGTTTGAAATTATTTAAATACCACATTTTGGTTAAATTGCTACATTTTACTATTATTAACCTAAGATGTTTAGTTCCATATTTTATTTCTAAAGGGGTTTAAATTGTAGTAAATATTTTCGTTTAGGCTTTGTGGATTTAAGGAAAGGAATCTAGAAGAAAATCCAAAATAAAGCCTAAAAGAAAATCCAAAAACAAAAAACAACCCAATAAATTAAGAATCCAGCAGCAGAAATTCCAACCCATGATTCAACCCATCAACCAAAGGAAACAAAAAGCAATAGCTGGAATAAAAAGAAAAATGCAGATGAGAAAAGAAGTCCGAAACAACACCACAACAAGGAAAAGAAGTAGCCAACAATGTAGTAGCCCAAACCAAATGCAAGACGCACAGTAGAGGCATAAAGAAAGCATAGTAGATAGAAGAACAAGATGATATCACCCAAAAGACAACACCAGTAGCCAAAAACGATGCAACATAGTAGAAACAATCCATATAGCAGACAACTAGAGATAAAACGATGCAACAAAGGACAGAAAAACAAAACGCACAGCAGAAGAAAGCAAAACGCAGCGACACCAAGATCAACACCAAAATGACACAACTAGGAGGAACAAAACACATCGGCAGAAACACACCAGAATAAAAACACAGAAGATAAGAAGATTAAAAAAAAAAGTAGCATTGGGGGTGAGGGAGGGGGGAGACTCACCCACACGATGTTTTCTGCATCAAATCTCTTTAAAATGAAGAGATTAGCATAAACTCATCGAAATCTTTTCAAAATGGAAAAGATAAGAGGAAATTTCTAAGATAAGAGGAAACCAGCAAAAAATCTAGCAAAGTGCAACTATATGGTGTGTTTTGTGAAGCTATAAAAAGCAACAGTGGGAAGGAGAAAAAACGAGCAAGCAGTCCACGCAAACGTGAGATTTCAAAGAGGACTTTTCATCTGTTAAAGACGATTGAAGCAAGGAGTTAGCACAAGGAGGTGAGAGAGTGTTTGGAACAACGTTGCAAATACTGTACCGGACTTGGTAACAGATTGAGTTCTAATACGGTACCGATCAATATTGGGTACCGTTTTGGGTAATTTTTTAAATTTATGAAATAATCCTTGCATTTTTTTAAAATTTGCAAATAGTTCATTGGTATATTGTGCAGTTGTACTTTATACTTTATAAGTTTACATCAACCATGTCTCCAAAAATCATAATAATAAATAATAATCACAATTAATATGAAATAAAAATAATTTTTAAATATTTCAAATATAAATAATAACCACAATTAATATGAAAAAATACAATCATCATCATACAAATATAAAATGAAGAATAATGCAAAGTATTTAAAATATTACAATAATATAATTTCATCATATAACAAATAATAATTGCATCAAACATCCAATAAAAATAACAATAAATATCCTTAACTCAAACTATTACAATTTATAACAAGAGTTCGTGATGAGGAAACAATCAAGTAAAAATTAAACCTGAAACAAAAACATTTACAATTACATTACATATATAGAATTTAACATATATATCAAATATAAGTAAAATTAAAAGAAAAGAAAAAAACTCAGAACTAAATTCAATCGTCTACAGAGGATACCTACTATAATTACACTGACTCTATTTATCATTTGGTATAAAATCCTTATCATTAAAAAGAGCTTCATCATCATTATTATTCAAATTTAATGCACTAAATGATATGTCAATGCTTTCCCATCCAAGACTATCTTCCAAGTCATTAACTTCTACCAAATTCGGTTCTTTAGAAACCTAATTTACCAAAAGATCAATATTATCAATGGAAATTGGATCAATTGAACTACTTCTCCTATTAAGACTCCTAGTAAACAATAAAATTAATTATTAGAAAATTATAAGAAATTATATCGAAATTAATAATGATAATAACATACCTTTCCCGAAGCTTTAAATTGAAACGAACAAAAACCAAGTCATTCAACCTCTTATGCTCCAATCTATTCCTTTTCTTGGAGTGGATAAATTCAAATAAACTCCAGTTTTGTTCACAACATGTTGCACTTACATATTAACTTAAAATCCGGATTGCAAACCTTTTTAATTATAGAACACCATTTCCGAATTGATCCCACCAAAAACCTATAAGTCGTAAGATAACAAAAGTAGCGTTATAAACAAAATAAAGTGATATTTAATTTCAACAAATAAGAAAAAGGAAACAATTAATACCTAGAGAAAGTTTTCCTCTTTGTCGAATAGCAATTGACATTCTAGAATCCCCATAAGACAACTTATAAAGCTCCATTTATGAGCTTAAGAGATCTTGCATTGCGACAATGTTAACAATTGTTGTAATAGTTAAAAGTATTCCTCTATTAACTTCAGCTTACTTAGTAAGATCTAGTCTAAAATAGACACTAGGACTCAAAAACGCCCCAGCTACAAACAACAGAGAAGAAAGTTGTCTTTCCCTTCTCTCATTAATGATTGAAAGATATGATGTGTACAAAGAAGACCTATGTTTTAGATTGGCCTTGATTGCTTCTGTCACTCTCTTCATGGCATTAAAAAAAACTCATTATTGGCTTTTCTTCACTATTAGCCAAGTGAAGTACCCTCACAAAAGGCTCACAAACTCGGATAATAAATTGGCATTGAGACCAAAATTCTCTATCTTCCAATATAATTTTACAAACCTCCGCTCCAGCATTAGACCTAGTATGCTAAGATGCAATCCACTTATCACTTGCAAACATTTGTCTTAACTCTTTCGTCATCGTAACAAAAAGCTGAAGTGATAAGAAATTTATTGCAAATATTATCACAACAGGACGACACAAATTCCTACCATTGGTAAATTCTTTTCTCATTAAATTCAATACCCATTCACGATTATAGATAAACTTGGTCACCTTTTTAACTTTCTACATAGTCTCATCAATAACAGGAAAATACCTAGGATCCCGTATATTCTCCAACATTAGGTTAATGTAATATGCAACACAAGGAGTCCAAAAAAAGAGTTATACTTATTCTGCAACCTTTTTCCTACCGCTTTATAAGGGGATCATTGTCAGTAATAAACTAATCAATATTTTATGGCCCTACTTCATTCATAACTTCATCAAATATTACAAACAAAGTCTCAGTATTCCTAATAAGGCCAGATGCATCGATAGATTTCAAAAATATAGAGCCATTTATAGAATAAATAAAAAATAATAATAACAGACTCTTATCTCCTATTTGTCTAACCACACTCATGATTGAACATCCATAAGTAGCCTAATTCACTCTTCTTTCTGCCAAATAACTTCTAATTTCAAAATCAAAATAACTCAAAAGTTTAGCTCTTAAGTCATCAATCAAAGGACCTTTGTATCCCAGACCATAAGAGGCTATTGCATCCATCATAGGTTGATAATAATAAGAATGAGACACATTGAATGATGAACTTGTTTCATACCACCATCTAGCTACTACCATATCGACATTTTGAGTCGCATCTCTTGATTGCATTGTACTACGAATTGAAGATTGGGCTTCAGGAGTTGTTTGTGGTTCAAAAAAACTAGTCATCTGCCTTCTTCTCTTCCTCACATCAAGTTCAGGTACTTCTTCTTAGGCTTAGGATGGAACATTACCAGTACTACTACCACCACTACCACTGCCACTACCACCTTCAACATTTCCACAATCACCACAGAAACTAAAAAACGAACTTCCACTACCAATTTCAAAATTCATCCTTTCTCTTTTATCTCTCTCATGTTGATATTCTTTAAGCAATTTTTTCGTTTGTCACTTCATATCATGACTTACTTTTTTATAGGGTTCCATATCTCCTTTAACCAACCTAAATGTTTCTTTAATCAGGTGATTCCTCCACCTTTCAAATGCTTGTTACAAAACAAGCAAATAGTATGGTTCCTCATACCAGGAACCAACAGTATGAGCCCGAGCTGGATTATTGTATCTTTCTGAAGTGGGTTGATCAAGAGTACTTGAACTTCCTTCTATTTATCTGTAAAAAAGATGAATGCATATATCAAAATAAAGAACACAAAATTTCATTACACAATATGCATGTCCATCTTATATAATATATCTCATTTTGTAGGATTACATTATATACAATTCAATTTCATCAAACCCAATTCACTATAAGTCAAAAACTAACAATTCAATTATTCCACATAGATAATTACACAAAACATACATAAACAATTTTCATTTCAACAATCACAAAATATACATAAACAAATTCCATTTCTAACAATTTTGAACAATTTCAATTCAAAGTTTCAAGCATGAGGATCAAGTTGAAGGGTATAATTTACATAATCGCCAAATAATGAATGAAATATCTTATACAATGGTTCATACACATCTATTCATAACATGATGATCAAGTTGAAGCATATATTCATAACATAAGGATCAAGTTGAAGGATATAACTTCTTTGGAAATGTTTTTTTTCTTATTTAAAGCTTTGAATCTTCTATTCATTTCTAACAAACCATAATATTATATACACCGTTCTATATTTGGTTCTTAAATATATATGTTTCTTTTACAATTTTTAATTAACATTAATAAGTCTAAGTATAAGTGGTTAGAGCCTACAACATGTTCACAATTTGAAAAAAAATTTCCTTTTGGACACATTTACATTACTACTTTCACACATTATTTATTATAAAGATTTATGATAGCCCACACATATATATTACCAAATAATTCAACATATTTTATACTCAATTAACTATTTACCCAAAGCCAATACACAAATACTATCATTAACTACAACCAAATTATTATTAATTTACAATAGCATAATTTTATACTCAATTAATTATTTACCTAAAGCCAATACCCAAATACTAAAAATGAAATACCATTTCACAAATTTTAAGAATTTGTCAATTAATTATTTAAGTCTTTGCAAGTTTGTAACTTTAACATTCTCGGTTTAAAATTTTAATTTAACTTGTTTCAACTTACAAAGTTTCAATTGAATCAATTCACATCATCACATATTCACATCAGGGTGTGCATTTCATCCATAAAAAATTAACATAAATTTCTCTTAATCGGTTAAACCAATCCATAAAACCAAACCAGGAATCAACCAAACAAAACTATGAATCATTCAACTCCAATATCCAATCCAACCCATGTAAATCATAAAACCAAGTTCCAACCGATTCACAATTTCAAGTTCCAACCGAATCACAAAATTTAATTCCAACTTTCAACATCTAATTTCCAACCGATTCGGTGAGAGAGAGTGAAAAAATGAAAAGAAGTTTCGAGTGTGGGTGAGGGTAAGGCATGCAAATAGGGGTGTTTTTAGGGTTGAAGTTTTAAAAATATGCAAATAAGTCCTTTCAAATTTACGGTACCAGCCGGTACCAATTGGTATTGAACTAAAACTAGTGGTACCGACTGGTATCTCCGGCCATTACCAAAACAATCAATATCGTTCTGCTGGTACTGGCCGATACGAAACGGTATTCGTACCATTGGTATGGAGATCCATAAGCACACTAGAATCAAGCTAGTTCATGACTAGTAGAGGAAGAAATTCTAGACCTTTAGAGTTGGT
>JAOQMQ010009604.1:0-10575 GCA_027563845.1 Erythroxylum subrotundum | reverse complement strand
CATAAGCTTCTACATTCATCCATAAGCTTCCACATCAACACTAGATATTTTTCTCCATCCCAAACCTTATCTTTTGTTATATCTACATAATTATCCATAACGAAGGAGGGTTTGTATTTTCTAACTCAACCTATATTCAAGCTCAACAGGCAGTAGCTGAAGGAGCCTTCTTCGATCCTTGGAGGGGCAACTTTCAAGACATGCACCATTCACAATGGCCTTGGCACACTCCTCAGTGGACTCTACTGGCATCAAGTTCATTTGAACCCCGCAATGCATTCCAAGTTCCATGTTAGAGCATAAATCAGTGAGATCTAATCTGAAAAGAAATGAAACTTACATCTCTCATTTCTCTGTCAACTTCCAATCGGCCTTGCTGATTCAGGAACTTGCCACCAGTCATTTCTGATTCGATCAGTCCAGGAGTGACGATTGTTATTCCAACTTCTGATCCTATTTCGATCCTCGGGGTTTCATACATAGCAACAAGAGCTGCTTTACTTGCCTGAAAAAAATTAAGAGGAAAATACAGATGAAGGAGACGCGTTACATATTCATCTGAAGGACTTGGAATGAGTGGCTTACGTTGTAAAAGGCCATCCTTGGGGCTGGCAAGCATGAAGCACATGAAGAAATTACTATGATCTTCCCATGGCTTCTGCTTAAGTGTGGAATCGCAAAATAGGAGCTATATACTGAACCCCAGAAGTTAATTTCCTGCAAAAGACATTTTTAATCACTCGACTCTTCGTGTATTATCTGTTATCAGTTTCATTTCCTTTTTGTTATTGAAAAATTGGTTCTTGAAAAGTTGATGATTACCATTGCTGGCGCAAGACTGGTGATGTCAGGAGCACTTTCAAACATTGTCATCGGAGCAACACCGGCGTTGGTCACCAGGTGATCCACTACGAACAAAGAAAGCCACAAAGAGTAAACGAAACCTCACTTAAACTATACCAAGAATCCATAGAAAAATGGGTAAGTTTATCGTTTCGCTTACATCTGCCAAAGTGCTCCACCGTGGCCTCAACAAATCGCCTACAATCACTAACCTTAGTGACATCTCCATGAATAACCAGAGCTTCAGGTGAGCCAAGGAACTCAGCTGTTGCAGCCACTTGCCGGAGGCGATTCAATCTTCTTGCGACCAGCGCCAAGTAAGCCCCTCTCTTAGCATACTCATAAGCTAGTTGCTTCAAAAAACATTAAAAGCACATGCAGTTATCTTCCATCATGTAAAAAAGAAAAGGACATGTAACAGGTTCCAGGAAAAACCTCGCCGATTCCTGAGGAAGCACCAGTGATTAGTAGTTACCACTTTTCCAGCTACATTTTCTTTGAACAATGACCTCAAGGTGGAGAGGAGAAGCTTGAGACAGAGAAAAGGAGGTAAGAAGAAGAAGAGGGATATAACAGCTAGGGGAGCAAAGGATATATTCAACAAGGTGTGAATCAAATCCATGAGTGTCTCTACCAGGAAGAAGAAAAGAGTAGTCAAAGCTCTAGACAATGAAGCATGGAAGTAGAAACGCGAATAACCAGCCACGTATGTAGTCCACATGTCAGGGGACAACGCGTAGCCTTTGTTTTATGGTATTTTATATTTTGTAAAAAACGTTATGGCAATTATAAATATTAGGAATGGAAAAATTAATCTAGCTTGATTCTATTCATAATTAATGTAAACATCAAAATATTATTAAAATGTTAAATTATAATAATATTATTTTAAATCCTATATTTATATGTAAGTCACTCCATCATCATATCTTTTTCCGATTTAAGACTACTCTATTCGTAAATTTTCAACATCTTTTCCTTACAAGTAGATCCATCTGTATCGAATTAACTCCTCCTCAACCCATAGCTCATGTAAAACTATTTGAGTTACTCAACGACTCACTCTTTCATCTAACTCAAATTCATGAATTACTATTATTCAGACTTTGCGAACCTAGCTCTAATACTAGTGAAGGGTTTTTAGGAGGCTCGGGAAGAAATTAAACTAAATCTAAGCTCATACGCAATCATGAATTATATCTCAATCCAAAATCTTGAGTTATAAAAAATGCAGCTCTTTAAGAACAAACAATAATGACACGAAGTAATTTTGTTTTCTTCCAAATTTATTTTATTTGCCTGATTTAATGTATATTATTCTTGAATATATTTTAGAAAGTGCTCACAGGTAGAGCAGTTCGTAAACCCATTCAACAATATCAGGAGCCAAGGTCGGCCCTGGGCAAGGGCAAGGTGGGTACTCGCCCAGGGCCCATCCTCATAAATGATAAAATATGACATATTTTTATCCTTATAAGAAATAAAATTAAACAAAATAGGGCCAACACTTGACCTCATAAAGAATAACAAAAAGCTCTCATATTTTGCTTATTTTTATTCTTTACGAGGGTCTAAAAATAGACAAAAATAGAAACTTTTTTTTTACTTTATCCAGGACTTATAAAATATTAGGAACGGCTTGTCAAGAGCAAGCAACTTCCACCACCATGTAACCCTGAACCATGGTGGTTCTGTCAGGAGTCCGGATCCTCTGTTCAATATTATGGTGTCTTATTGTATTCAATAAATCTAAATCATTTATTTATATGGGTCCCACATGGGTCCCGCAAAATAAATGGTTGAGATTCCATAAGACAGAATAAGATAGAGTAATATTGGACAGAGGATCTGGACTCTTCTGTCAGGTACTTGTCTCACCTACAAGCGCTCTTTGCTATAGCTTTGGCACACCTCCGTGTTGTTTCTATAGGTATAATGCTCACTTCAACCTACCAACACAAACATAGAAAAAATAGCAGAGATCAATTTGGATGTATAACTTATGCCTCGCTCCTAGCAGAATAGAACTGCAAGAGAATGGCGAAAAAGATCATACATCCCTCAAGCCTTTTGTCGTTTCAGACTGGACGAAACCAGGTGTGACAACTAGTACACGAACATCAGGAGAAAGTTCAATCCTCAGTGTCACAAGAAGGATTTAATCCTCAGTGTCTCGAAGAAGGAAACTAATGCTGCTTTGCTTGCCTGGAAAAAGAGTTCGGTTGTTGAAAGATTATCGTGGCAGATGTGTCTCAGAGATATCGAGTACAGGAAACGCAGTGTACATTGTAGACACTCATTCTTGGTGTTGGCAACCATGAACCGGAAGACTCCATTGCTATGATCTTGCCCCTAGTTTCTCGGAGGTGAGGAACTGCGAAATAGGTTGTGTATACTGAGCCCCAGAAGTTAGTATCCTGGTTTTATAGAAGCGTAATCAAGAGCAGACCTTAGGATCGTGAACAATTTGTTAAAAGAAGAAACTACCAAAGTTGAAGCTTGAGATGGTCTACATTACAGGCCTGAAAAAGGATATATTAGTGACTTCTTCGAAGTTGCATACAGAATTTCTTCCGGCATTATTAACTAGATGATCCACTGCAAATCATACAAAAAGTCAAGTCAATTCCGAGCAAAAACACATAAGGAAAAAATGAAAGTTATCTCAATGAAACATCTCGCTTACATCTACCAAAATGATTCATAGTTTCCTCAACAATTCTTCTGCAGTCTTCCACCTTCTGAACGTCTGCAAGAATGATCACAACATCAGGAGAACCAAACTCTCGTGCTCTATGAACAATCTGTATCAGTCGTCACCCTCTTCGAGTAACAAGACACTAAAACAAAAACATAGAATTCGCGACGTTTTTTGAAACAACGTCACGAAAAGCCTAAAAACGTCGCGAATTGTTGAGGCTTTTCGTTACGTTTTTTCAAACATCACGAAAAGAGCCAATATTCTACGACGTTTTGATTTGACAAGCATTTCGCAACGTTTTTTCAATGAAATGTCGCAAAATAGTGAGGGCGACGTTTTGTTGAAGAAAATGTTGCGGAAGGCTTGGTTTTTAAAACTTCCCTGAGTCCCCTCCGCGTGCCCCCACCAGAACGACATCGTGTCCCCGCGCCCCAAAACGACGTCGTTTTGATAACTTACCCCAGTCCCCTCCGCCCTACCAGAACGACGTCGTGTCCCCCTGCCCAAAACGACGTCGTTTTGGTTTTCTTAAAACTTACCCTATTCCCCTCCGCCCCCACCAGAACAACGTCGTGTTCTCGCCCCCCAAAACGACGACGTTTTGGTTTTCTTAAAACTTACCCCCCTCCGCCCCCACCAGAACGACGTTGTGTCCCTGCCCCCCTAAAACGACGTCGTCTCATCTTCTGTGTAAATGAAAAACATCAATTTTTCCTCAGTCCCGAGTACGTGTGCCTGCTATGCTTTCGCCTTCCCTCTCTCTTGAGCTACTTTCTGCCAGAGTGCTTCTGTCGAGCCACTCTCTCCTTGCTGAGGTTTACGTCCCTCTGTCTTCTACAGTTGAAGTGCTTCTGTCTTTTGGTGGAGGTAAGTCATTCAACGTTTGTGCTCTGTGATGAATGTCATGTTAACTGTGTTGGTTTTTTACTCGATTTTACTCGACGATTTAATCTGGTTTTTAGAGTGTTTTTTCGTTTGTTTTGATTATCTGTAACACAATGCGTTTGAATTTGCATTGTGTGACAGTATGTTAAGGAAGAAGACATTATTTGTTTAGGTGATTTGGGATAACTCTGTCACGGCTTTGAAGTGTTTGACGAAAGTTCAGAGTGGTTTATGGATAGTTTTCGTAATTTTTAGTATTATATGCTTAAGTGAGAAATAACGATGAGTAGAAGTTAAGGAAGAAATATTGAAGGCATGAACAAGTTGAATGGAAGAATTGTGATTAATAAGTTTACCCTGTTTATTTGTCAGATGGACTTTTAAAACTTGTTCATCGCATCGGTGATGTACATTAAACAAAAACGTTGTGTTAACTGAAGCCTTACATGTTCCCACCTTTAAATACAATTTTTTATCTGTAAACAAACTTACTAACATAACCTCAATAACCTTTGGATTTTGTACTTCATATTGCATTTTATAGGACCTGAAGATTAGAAAAATACAAGCAGTTGGTAAGGTGATAGGAAGATTATACACCCTAGATAAGTGTTGATCTTATAAGGAAGCTATCAAGCAATAGGCCTTACATAATCTTGAGATTGATTATGATTTTGTTAATTCAATTTCTATATATACTTGATCTAGCATCGAAGATTAGGACATCCTTTTGCTATTGTACTTCAACATATTGGTTGTATTTATAATAAATCAGATGGTTTAGAAAAATTTTATGGTATATGTCATCTTATTAAGCAGTATTGATTACCTTTTCCTTTTAGTTAAATACAGAAGATATATATTTTTCAATTGGTGCATATAGATATAGAGAGACCATATAGCAAAGATCTTTATGTAGTGGGCATTATTTCATTACTTCAGTAGATGATTTTAGCAGAGCAATATGAATTTGATGCATCATAAAAGTCAAGTAGTTCATGCGTTGTAGTTTTGTTAGAATGATATTAAATCATTTTGAGAAGTTTGCTAAGACTATAAGGTCATATTATAGAGCTGAATTTTTAAGCAATGATTGTTAAAGGTTATTTAGTGAGCTAAGAATTACATAAAAAATCTTGTCTATATACTGTACAACAAAATGTTGCTGTAGAGAGAAAACATAAGCATTTGTTACAGATGGTTATAGCATTGATGTTTTAAACTTCATTACCTATGAAATTATAGGGAGAATCAATTCTTATAACCACTCACATAATTGATAGACTTCCTACTTGAGTCCTAAAGTGGATATCACCTTATGAAATCTTATATAGACATACACCAAACTATGAACCCTTTAAAACCTTTGGACGTCTTTATTTTGCAATTAGTACCAACCCATATAAAGATAAATTTGACAAAATAGCCTACAAATATATTTTTATTGGATACAATCAAGGTTAGAAAGCTTTCAAATTATTTGATCTTGACTCTTAAATTGTTCTTTATATCTAGATATATGGTTTTTCATGAAACTTAATTTCCATACAAGTTTATCTCAACTTCTGAACGCAATATTGCTTTGTCAGCCATATTAGTTGATTTGGGCAGACATTCAAATGACTTCTTAACCTACATACCTACACCGCAAAACACTTCTTCACCAACATATATATCAAGAAAACATTATACTAAATATACCTAATTCTTCTTCACTTAATGAATTTGATCACTTTCTACTTACACGTGAAACTACTCTAACAAATTCTCACAATTCCTCTAATATTTCTTAATTAAAAGGAAGCAATATAGTGATTCGTAAACTTTCTTAAATGATTTTTTCATATGGTCTCTAATGATCATGATTATAGTGCCAGTGTACAATATTTGTTTGAAGGGACTGTATTATCTTATCATACACCTGTCACTTACCTTTACATTCAACCTACATATTTCACATCCACATATATGTCTTTTGTAGTAAAGTTGTCAAATATCCAAGAGCTACAGTCTTATCAATAGGAATAAACTAGTGCAAATTAGATGAAAGCTATACACAAAAGTTAAATGCTCTTAATGCTAATCAAATATGGGAATTGTTCAAATTGCCAAAAAGAAAAAGAGCCATTAGTTCAAAATGGGTATATAAACTAAAATTGAGCTTGATGGAAGCATTGATAGATTTAAATCCATTTAATAGCCAAAGGGTATAACAAAGTTGAAGGAATATATTATGTAGACAATTTTTCTTTTGTGGCTAAGACTGTTACTACTAGACTTTTGTTAGATATGACATCTTTATATTCTTAGCCTTTACATCAACTTGTCATAAATAATGCTTCTTTTACATAGATTTATAGATGAAGTGTACATGATTCCACTTGAGGGATATTCAAAGGCCAAGGAAGGTAAAGTTTGTAAACTTAAAGGACTTTTGTATAAGTTTAAGCAAGCTTCCAGATATTGAAATTATAAATTTACCACTCTGTTGAATTCATTTGGTTTCATTCAATCCATCCATATTCATCATCTCTTCGTAAAATCGTTAGGTACTCCTTTTATAACTCTCATTGTATATCTTGTTAATGTTTTACTTACTGACACTTCAAAAGTTGAGTTACTTGAAGTTAAAAATTCTCTCTATGAGTAATTCACCATTTAAGATCTTGGAAATGCTAATTACTTCCTTGGGATGGAGATAGCTAGATCCACATTTGAATCTTTAGCGAATCAAAGAAAGTATATATTAGATATTATTAAGGATGCATGACTTATTAATGTTAGACTTAATTTTTGCTACTCACATTTCCACCAACCATTGCATATACATTCATGAAGCCCTTATCTATTCCATCCTTTTCTTATTTTCTGTCTAAGCTGGGCTTGTTTGACATTCACTAAGCTCCATTTTGAGAGTAGGGGATGTAGAATGTAATAGTTTAATTTGTTGTCAATTGTAAATAATTATTAGTTAATTAGTTAAAAGCAGTTATTTTAACACATTTTCAACTTGTATAACGAGCTTAAACTTTTAATTGTAGTATAAGAAAATACTACAACATTTTTCACTATTTCTCGCAATTCGTACAATTAACAAAGCTTAATTCAAAGAATATTTCTATCTTTAACTTTTTTATTTCTTTCTTTTGATATTCATGTTTTTAAATTGGCTTTATTATTTTGGTGACTTATCTCCTTTTACTAGCATATGATTTCTTCTTAAATATGCTCAAATTTAGTGATTTGTGATTGATCTCTTCACTATGAATGTGTTTATTTTATAATATACTTGCTTCATTTTCCTTATTATGGAGAAGTTGAAAAATAAATTAAGAGAAAGACACATTAAAGGTAAATACAACATTAAACCATCCCAAGGCAAAGATTAGGGTAGAAAATTCCTAGCAAAAAATCAATAAGAAAGAAAGCAACCTATTCCTTAACTAGATAGATGCCTACACCATACATTAGCCTTAAAACTTAGCAAGAGGAAGTACATCAAGTAGCAGAGTAAACTATAATCACAAAGTTATTAGTTGCCAAACTCAGATTAGGTTCTATTTATAAGCCATATCCCTATTGAGGTTGGTTATAATTTTACTAATTAATCAGACATGATATTAATAAGTCATATGGCAGTCATATATTTAATAGGTCTGTTGACATGGTGAGTCATATTAAAATCGTTCACTGTTGAAGTAACCTTTAGGCTGTATTTATAAAAAAGTAAAAATTAGAATGTTTTATCGCTACTTTTAAAAGTTATACATTGTCCATTAACATACGCATGCCTAACCCAAAAATAGGAGTGTCCATTAACTTAGTGGTTACTATACTGAACAATATCTGTTCATAAGATTTTATACATTCAATTGCAAAAGTTTAGTTATAATTTATCGTGCTTTATGACATATACTATTTTCAAGGGTGAGGAGGAGATAGTTGGAGGAGCCATTAGAAAACAAGAACCAGGTATACTAACTTATAAGTATAAAGTTGCTGGATTGTTAATTGGTTTGTTTGCATTCATACTATAGCTATTGAATTTGCTATATAAAATGCCATATTTTGCTCTATGCAGTTCCGCTAAAGTAAGTATCCTGCATTCATACATAAATAGAGAAATGAAATGCCATATTTTGCTTAATTTGTTTTATGACTTTTTTTGATTGCTCTCTCCCTAGTTCTCCATATAGTTTATCAAATAATAATACAAATTATACATATTAGTATGTGTAGAGGAAAGCTAATTTTTCTACGGATGTCTTAGCTTGGATTATGTATTTATCAAAATCTTCCTTCTTCTAATTTTTCTAAGTTATTAAACAATGGTTTAGGCCTTTCTTTATCTACAACTCTCATAGGTAGTTAGACTTCTTAGAACCTAACCTAATATACGACTCTCATTTCTACGACTCTCATCACTGGTCGCGGCACTATGCAGCACCTGCTGGTGCAATAATGCAGAACCAGTAGCCACTACATAGTACGTGCTGGTGCCCGGAATGCTTCAGGCAGCACCAACACGTTCTGAAATGCGGTAGTTCGTTATAGATTTTCCCTTTATAGTAATTGTTTACTATAAATATTGTGTTTGAGTTATGGTTGATTAGCCACTAACATAACATAATGTTCTCATTCTTATATTGAATTAATAGGTATTTCTTGTTGTATGGATAAGAGGTAGATGAACAGTGTTAAGGTTTCCTGTGAATAGGATGCTTATGAATTTTGTGGCTGAAAAAAAGGGCAAAGAGTGTGACATTTCATGCCCTTGTTCATGTTGCATGAATTGTTATATAAGGTCTCAGAGGAATGTTTTTGAACATTTAATGCAATTTGGTATGAACCAATCATACACCTGCTGGGTTTATATGGTGAACTGCTAGAATATAGATTTATCTCTAGGAAAGAAAGGCTTGACGCTGCAAATGTAGACATAGATGGGACGGGCAATGATATTAATGAAGGTGATGGTGATGAGGAGGATGATGGGATGCAAGATTTGCTTAATGATGTGGGTAGTTTCTTAAATGATTTTCCAATTAATCAGGATGGAAGGAGTCCTCCTATAGGCGTCGAAGATTCTATTATGGGTGCCTTTTATGAATTGTTGAGTAAAGCAACTGAAGAGTTGTACCCCGGATGTACAAACTTTTCGAAGTTATCATTTGTAATAAAGTTGCTTCACTTGAAAGTATACAACAAGTGGAGCAATAAGTCATTTGACATGTTACTTGCTCTGCTGAGGGATGTATTAACTAATTGTAAATCTTTGTCGAAGTCCTATTATGAAGCAAATCAATTTCTACGGAGCCTAGGCTTAGGTTATGTGTCGATACATGCATGTAAGAACGATTGTTGCCTATTTTGGAAAGAGTATGGGGACTTGGAAAGTTTTCCCTAGTATGGAACATCAAGATGGAGAATTAATGATGGCAGGGGTAAGAAGATATCACATAAAGTATTACGGTAGTTTCCATTGACGTCCAGATTACATTAAGTAAGACCGCTAAACAAATGGCATGGCATAATGATAGGCCTAAAGGTGATAGTAATACCATGGTTCATCCTTCTGATGGAGTAGCTTGGAAGAGCTTTGATGAGCTATATCCTGAGTTTGCCAGAGAACCATGTAATGTTAAACTAGGCTTAGCAACAGATGGATTCAATCCATATGGCAATTTGTCAGTTTCATATAGCATGTGGCCTATTGTTCTCTTAGCATACAATTTACCCCCTTGGATGTGTATGGATGAGTCATTCTTTATGCTATCACCGGTTATTCCAGGTTCGAAAGTAGTTGGTAAAGACATTGACGTCTATATGAGACCACTAGTAGATGAGTTATGAGAAGATGGTTTTGATATTTTTGATGTTTTAAAAGGAGAAAAATTTCGAATGCATGCAACTTTAATGTGGACTATCAATGACTTTCCAACCTATGGTACTGTTTCTGGATGGAGCACAAAAGGCTATAAGGCATACCCTGTTTGTAACAAGCACACTCCTTCTTGTAAGTTAAGAAGTAAGATTGGTTACTTAGGCCATCGTCGTTTTCTTCCTTACGATCATCCATGGAGAAAAAGCAAGAAGTTTGATGGCAAGAGTGATCATCGGCCTATACCTAACTTACCAGATGGAGA
>JAOQMQ010009389.1:0-10586 GCA_027563845.1 Erythroxylum subrotundum | reverse complement strand
GTGATTAATTTCTTATTTTATTTATAACTAATAATTAATTTGGTTAATATATTATTTACGACTTGCAAGTGCAAAATGCAGCAATTTGAAGATTTTCCACATATTTATTTTCTAACAATTATGAATCATAAGCCAAAATATATTAAATTTTGATTATATTAAAATTTTATTTAACTCTAATTTATTAATTCATTAAATAATTCATTATTCTTTACTAAGAATATCCAACAAAATACTAAGATATATGATATTTATATCTTTATAATTTTTTTTAAATCATGTCCTCATAAGTCATTTTACGCATAAACAGCTAATTTTGCCAAACATCTCTAACAAACAGCTAATGTAATATGCTGGTCAAATCAGCTGATAGAATCAGCTATCAGCTAACAGCTAATGCAATCAGCTGATTGCTCAACAGGGCCAATATCGTCAACATAAATATGAGCATTCATCAAGTCATATCTGAATTTTTTAATAAATAAAGTTTTGTCAACATTACCTCGTTCGTAGCCTTACTTAAAAAGATATTGTGTGAGTCTTTTGTACTAAGCCCTTGGCGCTTGTTTGAGACTGTAAAGAGCCTTCTTAAGCTTAAAAATATCATTTGCATAGGCTGAATAAATAAATTCTTTCGACTGCTCAACATATACCTCTTCTTGTATAAACCCATTTAAAAATGCATTATTCACGTCCATTTGATAAAGCTTGAAACCTTTCGCACATGCTATACCCAACAATAGTCTAATGGACTCAAGTCTTGCTATAGGCGCGAAGGTTTCGTCAAAATCAATTCCTTTAATCTGATAGTACCCTTGGACCACTAACCTTGCTTTATTTCCAGTCACATTACCCTTTTCATCATTTTTATTACAAAACACCCATTTTGTTTCGATCACATTCACATTAGATGGTCTTAGCACTAATTGCCATATATCGTTTCGTGCAAATTAAGTCAATTCTTCTTGATAGTTGCTATCCAGAACTCATCTTGCAAGGATTCTTTGACATTCTTTAGTTTGAATGAAGAGGTGTAGCACAAATATCCTACAAGTTATCGATAATCTGCCCTTTTTCTTTCTCTTGTTTTTCTTGTTTCGCTAACATCTCTAATAACATTCTTTACTGGATGACTTCTTCTAATTTGTGAGGGAGGATCTCGGTTTAAATCATCTTCTATCGAGTTTAGAGTGCTCAAGGGAATTATGTTTTGAGTCAAGTGTCTTGGTGGTTTCATCGTCCGAAGCAACTGACAGATCTTCTGTTTGAGCAATTTCTTCACCAGTAGCAATTAACGGCAGATCTGGAATTTTTTCTGTTCTCGTTTCGTTGCTTGTTTGAGTTGATTCGTTATCACTGTAGCATTTAATTAAGACACATTATCCGTCACAACATTTATGGACTCTAACATTTTCTTGGTTCTTTGATTGAACACTTGATATGCTTTATTGAGGGTTGAGTAGCCAATGAAGATCCCTTCATCACTCTTGCTTTCGAACTTTCCGAGCTATTCTCGATTTCGAAAAATATAGCATTTACTACCAAAACATGAAAGTAACTTATATCTGGTTTCTTTTCCTTCCAGAGTTTATAAGATGTCTTGTTTAAGATACTTCTAAGATAAACTCTGTTGCATATGTAGCATGTCGTGTTAACTGCTTTGGCCCAAAATCGCAGACATGTTTCTTCCATTCAACATAGATCTGGTCATTTCTTGAAGGGTTTGATTTTTCCTTTGGCAACTCCATTTTATTGTGGAGTTTTAGGTGCATAAAATTCTTGTATGATACCATACTTGTCACAGAAATTGTTAAAGCTTGCATTCTCAAATTCCCTTCCGTGATCTGATCAGATTCTTAATATTGTCATATTTTTTAGATTTATGACCTGCACACATAGGCTTCTAAAAGCCTTAAAGGCATCTGATTTTTCTTTCAAAAACGATACCCAAAAATATCTAGAATAATCATCAACACAAGTCGAAAAGTATCTCATCCTACCAATACTATCATGTTGCGTTGGAACAACCAAATTCATGTGAATTAATTCCAATTTATGTGAGGAAGTAACGTGTCTAACCTTTTTATGTGGCACGCTCATCTGCTTACCCATTGGACATGTACTACATATTGTTTTATCTTCTTTATTCATGATTGGCAAACCTCACACAACTTCCTATTTCTTCAACTTGCTAATAAGCTCATAGTTAACGTGGCCAAGTTTTTGATGCCATAGATCTATGTTTTCATTAAACGAGGATAATTTACAAGTAGTTGTGACCTACAACATATAACAATTGTCGGTTGATCGTTTGCCGCTCAAAAGACATTATGCTTGTTCAGTTGATACCCTGCATTGATCACTTGTGAATTTAACCAATAAACCATCATCACAAAGTTGGCTTATACTCACCAAATTGGCTTTCAATCCATCAACTTGAAGCATGTTCTTGAGGTATGGCAATCCATCCACGCATAGTGTTCCCCTTCTAATAACTAAGGCCTTCTTTCCATCGCCAAAAGTCACATACCCATCCACACATCTTTGATAATCAGTTAAATAGTTCCTTTCTTCTGTCATATGACGTGAACATCCTTTGTCGAAATACCAACCACTATGTGAAGTGGCCTTCATGGATTTAAGAATTATAAGAGCTTGTAATTAACCCTTTCGAACCCAATAGTGACTTGGTACCATGGATTTCTGCTGCTGAAAATTTTGTAGTGAATGTATAGGTTTTCGGTTTTGAGTCCTTTGAAACAACATTTGTAGTAACTTGTAGCATCTCGACCTTATATGCCTGATGACCCCACAAAAATGACACGTATGTATAAACCTTCGATTCTTCCTGGATGTTTCTTCTTGGACAGATCCGGTTACATTATTTTCCTCATCATTCACCTTAGAACATTCACCTTTGTAGCCAATGCCTTGAAGATCCCTTTAATCTTACCGATTTCCATTAACTTTTCTAGCTTTTCTGTGCCTCCATTTAACATCCTTAATCCCTTTTCAGTATTGACCAATTTCAATTTTTCTTCACCAAGCTCGTCTGATGTTGACCTCAATTTCTTCTCTAAATCTCGAATAATGTTCTTCATAGAGAATTTTTCTTCCTACAACTTTTCATTCTTCTTATATGTCTGCACCCATTTCGCATACATTAATTCATAAGCTTCGTAAATATTCTTCTTTTTGTCATCTAAGCCACTGCCATCACTATCATAATCTAATATTGAGTTTTGAGCTGATTTGTCGGTGTTTTTCCTGAAATTTTTTTATTTACTCATGTTTTCGTCATCGGTTACTTCCTTTTTGATTACTGTTAAGCAAGCAATTGGGCTTTTGCTGTATAAAGCAACTAACGTAGCACTATTCACAACTTCTTCTTCATTGCGATATTCACTTTCGAATTCATTATCACTCCAAGTGCTCGTTTATGATTTATCTTTTCTCTTCTTCAAGGTATTAACACATTCCGTTTGTACATGTTTGAAGCCTTAACACCCATGACTTTGAATTATCTTCATCTTTCTTTCACCCTTTTAAGTTTTAGCTAGTTGTTTGAAGTTGTTGTTCGATAGACTCCCACCATTTTGTCTAAACTCGAGTTTGTCCTTTTCACTCTCTTCAACCACTTACTGAAATTTTGTGTTAGTAATACCAAATCCCCATTCTCATCGGATTCATCTTCTACGTCATTGATACATTTTATAGTTTCAGCTTGTAGTGCCAATCATTTGCTCCTCTCTTGTTTGCCCCTTAACATATTTATTTCAAAATTAGTAAGAACTTCAATTACCTTCTCCAACGACAAATCATTTATGTCATGAGCTTCCTCGATTGCTAAAATTTTTGGGATAAACCTTTGAGGTAATGATCTCAGCATCTTCTTGATTAGTTTCAAGTTAAAGTATTTCTTCCCGAGTTAATGTGCTTGGTTGATATCACACAATCTCTTATGGATGTCTCCAATGGTTTCACTATCATCCATCTTCAGCTCTTCAAATCTCACGCCCAACATCTGAAGTTTTGAGGCTATGACATGTTTTGATCCCTCATGTATAGTCTGTAGAATATCTCACGCTTCTTTAGCTGATTCATAAGTTGATATCATTGAGAATCAACCTTATCAACTGCACTAAAGATGACATGCATGGCTTTTGAGTTTCCAAATGTTCTCTCTTCTTTAGCTCTTGTCCACTCAGACAGATCTTTTAATACTACGTCTGCCATCAGTTATCACCGGATGTGTCCAGTCATGTAACATCGAATTTCATGCTTTTGTTCCTTGTGCATGAATAAAGACTCTCATTTGTGATTTCCAAGCAGGATAAGTGGAACCGTCCAATAGTGGTGGCCTGGTAATTGATGCTCCTTCTTTTGTAGCCATATTTGCGAAACACGGATCTGCACCAACTTGTTGTATTAAGTTTTGATTCGATGACCTTCTTTAATATCAATTGAAAATTTCCAAAGGGGTGTAGTTTTGTAAATCTAGCACAATTAAGAAAACAAAATATTAAATACACAGATATAAATCAACTCTGAAATTTGTTAACGCAGTTCGACACACTTTGCCTACGTATGCGAGGCCCTTACCTAGCTTAATACTTTCACCAAAGAACAACGATAGTTTTATACAAGGCCTTGTAGAACCGACTTACTCAATCCTTACCACTATCCCTCATCCTCACAGCCCGTGAAAGTATTTTACACCCAATAACACGACCGACTCATGTTAATCTCAACAGAGGATTTTCTCAACAACTTTTACCAAAAAAGACAATAAACGAACAACTCAAGTGATTAAAATAAATTGGAATAAGAACGAAAACACTTGAGATATAACGAAACAACTTCCCTATAATTTAACTAATTCCAAGACAAATCTAAAAAATGTTCACTAATTGAATAGCCTTAATCTACTGCCAGATTGCTTGAAGCTCCAGTCAATTTGGTCTCTTACCACCATCATTGTAGCCAACATGAGATGATCCCATCCAAGAACAACGACTTAGGTTGCATGAAGAACTCAATTGAAAGATAGCCACTCACCCACGCTTTCGGCAATTAACCAAAAGAGCATAAACAACACACAGCCGTAGGCACATGCAAAAGCAATATTATCTCATCATTCAAGAAGTCTTCACTTAGTAGAATTCTTCATTCAGCACATCCTTTAGTTACGTGATGCACATCCATATCTTTTACAAAATTAAGTTTTTATCTAAGTCAAATAAGAATTATTGTTTAATTACACCAAAACAACAATTCTTAACCCATAGGCCAGGTAGCTTTACCCAATAAAATCCAATGTATCTTCTACCTTATCTTGATTTGAATTTGAAGTTACATTATTTTGGATATCCAATTATAAAAAATACCAAAACTAAATAATAAGATATATAACATATATCCTAATAGATCCATTTATATTGTATGAATTGTATTTTAATAAGATTTTGTTAATTAAATTTCTCCAACTTTGTTAAGGATAAGGGTGCGTATTACTAAGCCTCTCAAGACCTTGCGTATCATCATCATTTTTATTAGGTTGTTGTTGTTGTTGCTACTACAATTTCTCCAACCTTATTGTCTTAAAATAAATGCACCCCATTTCGTTATTTTAAGTATAGAAAAAAATAACAGTTCTAGCCATCTTAATTCAAAATCAATATATTAATTTTAGTTTAATTAAATTTACTTCTAAGTTTAAGTATTTAAATTAATCAAATTTGAGTTTGACAATTTTTTTTTCAATTTGATCAATTACAAAAAATCAAACTAAAACGGTCCAAAATTAAAGATTAAAATGAGTTTGAGTGACTTTTAGTTTAAATCTAACCCGATTTAATTTAATTTATTTTCTATTTTTATTTTTCATTTAAAACATACAAATTATAATATATTATTAAATTAAAATTTTAAATTGCAAATAATACATTATAATATAAATGTGAAATATATAATTATAAATAATGCAACTGCAATCATGATAAAAGCTACATTAATAAAATTATAATATCATAACTACAACGTAATTACAATTTGCAACTTCAAATTTGGTCGATGTCGAAAAAAGGGTGCAAAGCAATATATACATTAGAAATCATGAGCCTCAACTTATATTCCTATAATTGTTATTTCTTATATGACTATTTAGCTTAACAATTTGAACGATGAATAAACCTATAATTAGAATCTCAATTCTCAAAAATTGAATTAACCAATAATGGGCAATGAAAAATATTGTGCTCGATAAATCTTATGTAGATGTTTATAAACAAACATGGAAAAGAATCTCATCGAGTAAGTGAATTGTTGCTTCACATACAACTAATAATTATTAAATAATTAGAAATTTTTATATTTTAATTTGAATTATATAAATCTTTAAGATCTTTAAATTTAAATTTTAAGTAAACACATTTATATTGTATTGTAATGTTTTTATAATGATATTAATAATATTTTAAAATATAACAAAATTAAGTTTAGATTCATTTATAATAATAAGATATTAATTTAACTTATATAACATCACAATTTAATAAATTGAATTATTAAATATTGACAATTTAATTTTTTAAAGATATTAATAAAATTTAATATTTTACAAAAACTTTAATTAAATTTTTTTAATTATTTTAGTTACTTTTTTCCAATGTTTTAAAAACAAGACTAGAAATTAAATTAGTAAAACAATAGGTTTAAAGTTTAAAAAGTTCAACCATCAGCTTAAAATTGAATAAAATTAAAGAATTTGAAATATGATCGAAAGATGTTGTCCTTACTTATCGAAGAATTTAAATTTTAATTGAAAAATAGGTTGTTAAATAAAAATTAATTGATTTATTTTTATTTATAAAAATTATTAATTTATAAAAGTTGACCAATTAATTAATAAACTGATCTAATGAGAGTTGTTAAAATTAATCAAACTAAAAAATTAAAAATTAAATAAAAACTTAAACATTTTAAAAATTTTATGATTAAACTCGTTAAATTAGTTTTTTTTTTTAAACTTTGTCTAAAGTGCAAGGAGCGGTATATGAAATTATGAATTTATTATAAAAATTTTTACCTAATCATCAAAATATCGGACACGTCATCTCAAAATATTTTGACTGCACGTCAACGTATGGGTCCCACAAAATCCTCTCCCATGAAACTCGTTTGGTAAGTCTCGAAACGACGTGCCGTTGCAGCAAAAATTACTTGAATAAATAGCGATTCCATTTCTTTTCTTTCGAGTTGTGGGTCTGAATTTCAACTGTTTTGTTCGCTATGTCATCGGGCGTCCACTTCTATTGATTCTCTTTTTCTCTCTACTTTTCCGTCGATTTTCTCTATAAAAGAAAAAGATCTAGCCCCTCCGAAATCCTCGCCTCACTGTGACACAACACGCAAATCTATACAAAGTACAAACACATAGCTATAAGCATATCTACGTTGTTCTTTTGTGGAGTGGATGGATCGGAGGAGAGCTGGGAGTCCGGTGTTCGCGCGGCATTGGAGTTCTAGCCCTTCGTCTCCGGCAATGTCGCCGGCGCATCCCAGCTCGCGACTCGGGACCGGCATGTCAACCATCAAGCGATCACAGAACGTTACCGCTAAAACCGCGGCACAGCGGCTTGCTCTAGTTATGGCGTCGCGGACCGCCGACGATGAGAAGGATGACGACGATCTAGGATTCCGATTCAGTGCTTCAATGCGTGTTGCTCCGTCAAGTTTAAACAGCAGTCTTAATCACAGCAACAGCAGCAATAACGTCGCTGCTACTTTGCCTGCTGTTTCGCTTAGCAGACCTAACAGATCTCAGTCTCCTTCGATAAGTCATCGTACTACCGCCTCATACGCTGCGTTTTCCTTTTCTCGTTTGAATTTTTGATATATATATATTTCTTTTTTTCGACCTGGATGCCTTGATTCCTGTGTAGTTTAGGCGCGATGCGTGTAGTGACATTATGTTAAACCACGAAGATATATTTACGTTACTTCCATGTTTAGTGTTTTGCCGTTTAAATGATTTAAAATTGACGGGATTTTTCGTATTTTAATTAGTTAGGTCGGAACTTTGTAGAGCATGTACCTGTTGTTCGATCATCATCAGCTGGGAGGTCATCGCTGTCTGTTCGTACACCTGTGTTGATGCCATCTAGTAAACCTTCGTTGAGAAGTCCTGCTTCCATTAGTCCGATTGAGCCTCCTGCTAGCAAGAGTAAGGACAGAAGGTCAGTAAATTTGGCTATGTCTGTTCTCATGTTTATTGATTTTATTTATTTTTATTGGCAGGATTTGATATTTGATAGTGATCATGTAAATAGTAGTATTATTAGTGTGTTAATATTATAACTATTCTATTCGCGCTAGTGGAATTGCATTAAGTTATCTAAACAAAAATTCTACTGTGAAAGAGGTGATATACAAAATGAGACACTCAAGTGTCTGCAGCAGAACAGCAAGATTTAAGCTAAAACTTGCTTGTTTGGATTATATTCGAGCTTCATTTATTGTCACTTGAATTCCATTGATGCTTTTGTTACTAAATGTTTTGAATGCCATGAACCCCAGGTTTAGTTTAGATGTGGGACAACAGATGGTAAAACATGGGGGAGATGAGCGTGAAGCTTCTGTACTTCGTGATGAAGTATGTTGTTCTCGTCATTATGGATAATGGAATGTCAATCTCTTTGATCAGATATGTTGGAGCACATTTTAGGTTTGAAGATGACATGGTCATTGTTTTGCAGGTTGACATGCTAAAAGAAGAAAACGAAATAATTGTGGATAAAGTATGTGCTCCTTTACTATATAATTGATGGTTAGCGCGTGCACGTGCACACACATGTATATAATGTGTAAACTTATGTTTGGGTATTTTGTACAGCTTCACCTGGCAGAAGAAAGACGTGAGGAAGCTGAGTCCAGAGCTAAGGAGCTTGAAAAACAGGTCATTCATATTACTGACTGTATTAAGATATAATGGATCTGTTATTTAAATTTTGTTGTCTACTGAATTGGCTGCTATAGTAAAGGCTACTCTGCCTCAGTTGTTTGTACCAAAACATAGGACTGCTTTATGTAACATATTCAAGTACATGAAGGATGTCCATATCTTGAGACTCGAATATAGAGAATGTGCCAATATTTCACCCTTGCTCGTTCAGATTCATTGCAAATTAATACCAGTCAAAGCATTTTGGTAAAGTTGTCTGTAGCACAATATTTTTTTTCCCGATGGATGCAAGTTATTGCTTCAATTTGGTAATGCTGAACACGATGTGATGTTCTTTGTGTTTATTTTTTTATAGACTTGACTTGCTTAACTGCCTTCTGTTGCTCAGATTGCTGGTCAGTTGCCTTGATTGGCTGACAATGCCTGTCTCCCTGAATGTTTCCTATTATACTGCAGTCGATGTAGCTAGTCATTTGTTTCTTCATTTCTGCTTTCATTAGGTTGCGGCTCTCGGAGAAGGTGTTTCCCTTGAAGCTAAATTGCTGAGCAGGTATTTCTGCCTGCTTTATATTTATCAATCAGGAGCATTCTGGTTTTGATTATATATTATCATTAAACAGGAAGGAAGCAGCATTACGTCAGAGAGAGGTGAGATGGGATATCTCTGTTCTGGATGTTAATTGTGAAAATGAAACTAGAATTGTTGTTTTTCTGCCTTTTTCTATATCCTTCAGGAAGAAACTCTGGAGTGGACCATATCTTTAGTTAGTCTATTAATGAATAATTATCCTTGATTGCACCAACAGTTCAACCTAAGCATGCTTATCCTCATCTTTTACTTTTTGTTTCATTTCTTTTCAAAAAATCATTGAATTGTGTCAAATTTTCAATGGGCCTACAGGCCTACACGAGGAGGAAAGTTAGACTGCACACAAGCCCAAGTGAGGTTTCATTCTAAAAACAATTAGTTATAGGTGGAGTAGCCCACTAGGTTTATATGTTGGCCTTCTTTTCTCTCTTTTTTTGATGTGGGACACTCACATGTGGGTATTCTCAACGCTCTCCTTCACATATGAGTCCCTTTTTAACTTGGGTAATCTGGAGAAGTATATAAACAATCCTCATCAAGGTTGGATTTCTGATTGAGGTCAAATATGCCCCTTCCTGGGGCAAACGATACTGCTGGACCACTTGTTCCATGCAGACTTTAAATCCTTCTCCAGTTACTTAAATGATGGGCCCCTTCTGGGCCAAACAGTAGGTCAAGATCTTCATAGGCTCTAATACCAGTTCAAATTTGCAACGGGCCTACAGGCCCATACGACCGCACACAAGCTCAAGTGAGATTCCATCTTAAAACCAATTGGCTATAGGTGGAGTAGTCCACTAGACTTATATATTAGTCTTTTTTTCCCCCTCTTTCTTTGATGTGGAACACTCACATGTGAGTATTCTCAACAAACTACAATAAATCGTTCCTCACAGGCTGCTCTTAAGGCTGCCAAACTGACAAAAGATGGAAGAGATGAACAAATAGCAGCCCTTCATTTAGAACTTCAGGTGAGGCCTTAGGCTTCTGTGGTTTTTGTTCAGTGCTATGCTGTGAGTTTAACTGGAGTTTTTA
>JAOQMQ010009283.1:0-10596 GCA_027563845.1 Erythroxylum subrotundum | reverse complement strand
ATTGTTGTTTAAAAAACATGGCAACTCCGATGTACAAAGCTTTACCGATGCAGACTGGGCAGGCTCAATGGTGGATAGAAGATCAACATCAGGTTTCCTTACATTTGTTTGGGGAAATCTAATTTCTTGGAGGAGCAAGAAACAAACTGTAGTGGCAAGATCCAACGCTGAAGCAGAATATCGAAGTTTAGTGCACGGAATATGTGAATTGATTTGGGTTCAAAGATTGCTTGAAGAATTGAAGTTAAATTCGGATGATCCAATGAAAGTTTTCTGTGATAGCAACTCAGCTATGGAAATTGCGAAGAACCCTGTACAACATGACCGAACCAAACACATTGAAATCGACCGGCATTTTATCAGAGAAAAAATGGATGCAGGTCTGATCAAATTGGTTTATGTTCATACTGGAAAACAACTTGCAGATGTGCTTACAAAGGGTGTGTCCAAGGCAAACTTTCAACAAGCAGTATCCAAGCTTGGTATGTGCGATATACACTCACCAGCTTGAGAGGGAGTGTAAAGAAAGTTTAGAGAAAATCAGTTTTGACTAATTCAAATGTTGTGATAATCTTTCTATTAATTAGAAATATATTCTCCAGCAAATCAGGGAGAAAATCAGGGAGTATATGTTAGTTTAATCTGTATAAATGTAGACTTCTTGTAAACAGAAAGTATGTGTGAAATACACAACAAGTTCAACAATCGAACTCTTCTTTCTTCTCTCTAAGTTTTTCAGACGCCATTCCCGTTACACCTGACACTCTGTCAAACGTCATAAATGGTCGAGAACTGATAATCTTTGAACCGCAATCCAAAAAAAATCAAAATGTTCTTGTGATCATTTCATTGACTTCATATGTTCATTCCAAACTAGTCCTCGTGCTGCATTCCATATGTTCGTACCTAATTAGCGTACTTCATGTTGAATTCCAAAAGGAATTCAAGATATGGAGTATTAGATGAAACCGTATTGTTAAGTTGGTCACGAGAGTAGCACTTTACAAATTTTTTTTGTTCTGCATAAATGTTATAATCTAACCCGTGATCCTTTGAGAAGAAAAGTACGTAGTTCACCTCTTCCTTTGATCAAACTTGTCAGGCGCTAGTGATTCCTATAAATAGAACTGAGTAAGGTCATTCTCAGAGAATTAACGTTTATGCATCAGAAAATCAGCAACAACATTACATGCTGAAAGAAGAACTTGGAATATACTTGTTTAGCTTGCATACATAAGTTAATGGCGACTTCA
This sequence comes from Erythroxylum subrotundum, assembly GCA_027563845.1. Taxonomy (NCBI): domain Eukaryota; kingdom Viridiplantae; phylum Streptophyta; class Magnoliopsida; order Malpighiales; family Erythroxylaceae; genus Erythroxylum; species Erythroxylum subrotundum. Next base: position 9,343 of record JAOQMQ010009283.1, on the reverse strand, counting down.
ATAGAAGCATTGGCAATGGCAGGCGCAGATTATCTTGAGTGCGGCATGGAAGTCCAGAAATGGGAATGCGAGAACTTAGATTCATCACCTCCGCCTCATTTGTTAGCAGAAAACGAAGTTACAATGGATGAGAAGCACAGGTTTCCAGTCACTTATTTCAGCTTTCCACGCCACCCTTTAGAAGCTGATGATCAGATCGACCTCAGATTACATCCAAAGAAGATAAATAAACGAGAAATGTAGATGGGATGTTAAGATATTTATTATATATCTTATTATTTAATTTGGACATTTTTTATTATCGGATCTTCGAGATAATACAAGTCTTAAAATTCAAATTTAGATGAGATGTAACAAAGTGATTCTTATTATTTGAATCGAATTTTTGAATAACTGTTTAAGTGTGAAAAAAGTTCATTTTAAAAAGATAATGTGTGGATGACGATGGTGTGCATTTAAAAGAAGTCCATTTTGAAAAGGATAATGTATGAATGACCTTGTTGTCAATTTGGAGGACATTGTGAGATTGCTGAAGATTACCTTGCATGTGTAACTCCATGTGTTGTGACTTGGTCCTCGCCTGGTTGTATGTGTGGATTACGTTGGTATGGAATATGGTACATCGAAAGGAAGCTGCAGATTGGACATGGGTGACTTCTAGCATGTGTGACTTCTTTGATGCATCGTTCTTGGTGGGTAGCATAATCTTTGTGAATATTGTTGCTGTGTTGTGCGTGAGTTCTTGAGAGTGATTCACGGTTGGGTGCTATCTTTTGGGATGCTGGGTTAACTTCACGTTCATGCTTAATTCCATCTTGGTGTAAAGAGTCTATATTAATTAATTGGGTGAAGATATTAATGTGTGTGCTGCAATCTTTTAATGGAAGTATCTGCAACTGTCTTTATTGGAGTTTTACGTGAGCGGGCTAAAGGTAACATGTTGTACTGAGGTGCTTTGATAGTCATGTGTCTTTGTTGGTTGGTTGTCGTTGATGAGTTTTAGTGCAGTTGTGTTCTTATTTTTATCTTTTCGTGATTCACCTGGGTAAATTTGTCAGTTTTTGGCAGCTGGCTTTTTATGGTATTTGTGTGATTTTGTTGGGCTGTTCAATGTCATCAATAGTAGTTTTTGTGTGGAAAACTTCCAGTAGTCTTGGTGATTTTGTAGCTGTCGTTTTTGGTGTTAGTGTGCAAAAATTCTAGAAATTTTGGTGACTTTGTAACTGTTTTTTTTTGTTAGTTTGGTGCGAAAAGCTTCAGTAGTTGTTTTGGTTGTTGCAGCTCTATTGGGTTAACGTTTTGGTGATGAAACGTTAATTGATTTGAGACGTTTTGTGGCTGTTGTGCGTGGGATATTTCAGTGATTTTATTGAAGATTCATAGCAGATTTTTTTGTTGACAACTTTCCGTTCTTTTGTTGATGAAGTGACATTTTTAGGAGCGTTGTTTTTTTATCTCAAGTGTTTTTGTTTTTGTTGACTTTTGTTTAATCACTTGAGTTGTTTTGTTTCGTTATCATTAAACATTGTTTGAGAAAATCTTCGTTTGAGGTTAGTACGAAGTGGTCGAACTATTGGGTGTGAAATTATTTCAAGGGTTTTGAGAACGAGGGAAAGTATCAAGTATTGAGTGGTGTCAGCTTAGTAAAACCTTGTATAAAACTATTGTGTTATTGAAATAATTAAGTTGGGTGAGGGTCTTGCAAAAATAGACAAGGTGTGCCGAACTGCGTTACCAAATTTGAGTATGAATTTATATTTGTGTGTTTAATTTTTTTCTAATTTTTGATTATACTAGAATCGACTGCAATAAATCAAAGATTTTTACGAAACTACTACACTTCTTGCGGCTCTTTCATAGAAGATGCTCAAAAGTTTGAGGCCCTTACAGTTATAGGGCAAAACCATAACTAGGTTTTTTGATTATTGCTTACATGAAAAGGGACACAGGTCCTAAGTCATGACACGATGTTAATATCAATGTTTCAAATGTCATAATATTACAATTAATATAGAGTTTATTATTATTATTTATTTTATGTTCACTTTACTTATAATTACAGATCCATCAATATTTACAATAATTAGAATTGTCTAATATAACTAATGCTTTAAAAACTAGAACAATATAAGAGTTTTAAAATTTAAAAGATTCAACCGAGATTAGATAGTTATAAAACTGATTAAAAATTAAATAAATTTGAAGAATTTGAAATATGATTCAAGAATATTGTCTTTACTCATCAAAATTTTTTAATTTTAATTAAAAAAGAAAACTATTAAATGAAATTTTATTTATTTATTTTGGTTTTAAAAAATTAATTAATTTACGAAAACTAGCAAATTGCTGATCAGTTTTTAACAACAAAGATTATTAAATTAAAAACCGAATAAAAAATTTGGTGGTTCAATATTTTTATTGTTAATCTAACCAAACCGTTTCAATTCGATTTTTTAATCATCGAATATAACTTAAAGTATATAATTTAAATCATAAGTTAAAACCTTGGTTAGTGCTCTTGGAACTCTATTTTTAGACTAATTAAACGGAACTTAATTTAAAATTAAACTTAAAATTTAAAATTTAAAATTTAAAATTAATTTTAATTTTAAAAAATGAACTTGACTTGACTTAATTCAAACTCATATACCAAAATTAACATAAAAAAGAAGCTGAGATTTAATAAAATTTTAAACTACACTCGAACTTATTTATAAAAAAATAATTGAAATTATTACCAATATTACACTTATAACCAAGTAAAAAACCAATTTGAGTAGATGGGATTATGTCTCAAACTCTTAAGTGTAATTTATATGGTTAATGAGAGTGAAAGAAAGCCAATAGGATAACTAAGAGCCCGCAGGAAAAATGAGACTCGTAATTCACACATTAAATGCTACGTTCCAATTACTCTATTTCAACTTTGTTTGATTAAATCTCATTATTATATATATTTATATGAAATTTATATAAATATATGAATGAGATTTAATATAATATAATAGAAATATCATAACCGAAGCAGGAGATATGATTCTCATTATTCATGTCTCAAAGACTCGAGCATACATAGATTAAGAAAGATGAAAATTATTCATATGCTTTTCACACGTGACTACATAACAAATGAGAACTTGCTTTTGTTGTCAATATGATTAGAAGCTCTGGATTAATCAAACCAGAAGTGATGGAATTTCCACGGTTCAGTTCATTGGAGATTCTTTCCTAGTACATGTACTTTAAGAGGAAAGACGTACATGTGTCTCGTGACTTGGAGTTGAAAATATCAATAATTAAAATTTTTAATTAATTTGATCAGTTTAATATAAAAAGTTTGGAGCAGGAAACCATTTCTGATCACATGAAGGCTGGGGAGTGAGGACGTATACAATATGCAATGCTTCTGTTACGTATGCACTGACGAACATGTCTTTGTCTGATTTCTCGCTTTCAACTCATGTAATGCACACCACCCTCGTGTTTGATAAGGATCAAAGTCTCAAGTTGATTATGCTGTTTCTGCGCTAAGGACAGTTGACCATTTCTGACATGATCTTGAAACGTAGAAATTAGGACACCAGACTAAAAATGTATTGGATGTTCTCTTGTAAAATCTTATCATCATCAAAAGAAATATATTGTTGATGAACCTATTTTTAAATAGTGAATATAAAATTAATTATAATTATATTCATATTTTTCACAAATATTAATTTTTATATTGGTGAAACCTAAGATTGCTATTATTTCTTTGTACATTAGCAATCTTTTAAATTATTTAACAAATTAACGATTTAAAATAAGAGATAGTTTCAATTTAAATAACATTTCCAAATTCTAAAGTAATTTTTATATCCAATTAACCATCATTTTTGTGATTGAGGACTCAACTTTCAATCTTTTAAATTAAAAAAAATTAGAGAGTAATTTCACTGCTTAAACTTATAATTTATAATTTAAAACTTTGAATGTGAATTATTCATAAAAAATGGAAATCGTTTTAAACCAATATGTTAAAAACTAAATTGGAAACTAAACCGATAAGATAAGAGGTTTAAGGTTTGAAAGGTTCAATTGGTATTAAACTGTTATAAAACAAGCTAAAAATTGAATAAAATTAAAGAATTTGAAATATGATTAAAAGAAATTGTCTTTATCATCGAAGAACTTGAAGTTCAATTTTAAAAAGAAATTGTTAAATAAATATTAATTAATTAATTTTAGTTTATAAAAACTTATTAATTTATTAAAAAAGACCGGTTAATTAATAAATTGATCAGTTTTTAACAAAAGATTTATGAAAGTAAATCAAACTAGAATGTTAAACATCAAACCGAAAAATATATTTTTTAGATTAAACCGGTAAGTTTTTTAATCTTTGCTTTAACAACATTTTACTTGTTAATGTGCTTTAATTATGTTGGCCCGGTTATCACGGGAAATAGAGAATCAAAACCTTTCACATGCAGTATGTCGTGTATGAACTCAGCTTTAAGTCTTCAACTAATGAAACTAAAAGCTGAAAGGGGAGGGCTTGCATATAAATAAGTCACTATCCCTCACTCTAGTAGAACTCAACTAACAGTCTCTCGAGTGCACTATCTAATCATCAAAATGTCTATTGAAGCATTGGCAATGGCCGGAGTTGATTACGCAGAATCCGACATTGAGTTTGAGCTTTGCGAGGTCGATGGCTTGGAACAGCCACCACCACACCTAGTAGATGACCAAAAATCAAGCATGGAAATGAATAGGACGAGGCAGAGTCATGATGCTGTGATTATGGACGACAAAACAGTCCAAACCCGATTCGGCTTATCTCATCCTGATTCAAAATTAAGGAGCTTAACTCAAGGTAATCAGATTTCAGATCTGAGCAGTATGCAATTGTGCAGAACCAGGATACTTGAATGGGTTAAAGCTGTTACTTCAATTGATATCATTTCGGAAAGGAAGATGTATTTAGGTTATATGTGTAGTACGAGTTAACTGGTTCTATGTTATGAAAACTTTTGAGTTTGTGGTCTAATCTAGTCTTTGCATATCCTTTACATTTTTAATGAGAATTTAAACTACAAGTGTAATAATTGAGATATAGAGTCCTAACTTCGAAAAAGATTTATACTTATTACTTATTAAACTATTGACCGTACGTAAGAAAGCATGAACCATAAGCGTCATGCCTGATGATCTTATCAATAACATCTGCTATTCACGAAAACTATTGACCGTACGTAAGAAAGCATGAACCATAAACGTCATGCCTGATGATCTTATCAATAACATCTGCTATTCACGAGAAGCTTGAGGGGTCCGAGAATCCCCTCAAATCCTCTGGTCCACTAACTCTGGATAGAGGAATAGACGGCTAAGATGAGTTGGTACAGAGTTAGTCTAAATTTAGTGGATTGGAGGATCTAAGTCCCTCGAATCAGCGACCACAAAGTGTACCTTTTCTGGCTCATAGGAAGAGCAGAGTTTTTCTTCGCATGTTTTGCACATTGTGCTTGTGATTATAAACAACGTATCTCATGTTTTGTAAGTGTTTTCTCTTTTCGAAGTTTCGTTAGTTCGCGCATACCTTTGAGTTTAACGCACAGTGACGTAATTAATATTTGTATAAGGAAAAGAATGTTAGTGATTTTTTAATTAGATAATTATTAATTACGAGTTTTTATAAAATTAAGAATCAAAAATCAAAAATCAATATAAAAGATATTAAAGAAATCTAATAAAGGATTGTTGAAGTTTAAAAATATAATTTATAAAATATTTAATGTGCATTAAAAATAACAAATACAATTATATGAATAGACCTAATCAACGACAAGAAAAAATTATTTATGTTACATTAGCAAAATAATGTGAAAATAAGAAATTTTAAATGAAGAAACAAATACTAAAATTTACGTGAAAAACTCTCCAATGTAAAGAGAAAAATCACAGGATAAACTGAAAAATAAATCTACTAAATTCAATAAGAATCTAACACTTTTGTCATTTATATTTTTACTCACTTTTGAACTTTGTGGCCGCATTTTTTACAAAACTTACATATTTTTTCCTTTTATTATTATAAAATAAATATTTTTACAACTTATGCAGTCACTTATATAGTCATGTAAGCAACCATATATCTTTTAGCACCGCCTCAGTCATAAACATTCAAAGTTACAAAGAGTTACACGATCTCCGCATAGTCATATATCTTCACACAGACGTGTATATAAACGTGTATAAAACTAAATATATTTTCATATTTTCATACTTTCTTCGCACTTTTACAAAGACTTACATGATTGATCAACACAATTGTGTAAGCTAAGATACGAGTATGTAGCATTCACATAGTTCTATACCTCCTTGTAAGAGATTCTTCTAGTAATTTGTCTTCACTTGTTTGTCGTTTCCTCCAATTATAAAGTCGTCTTCACTTGTTCGTCGTTTCCTCGAATTATAAAGTCGTCTACAATCTCTAAAAGTCTTAAAATAGGCCTAAACACTCAACAATTTTCGTCAAAAATACGTTTAACTCCTCTTATCCTTTAAGATCATTATAGCGTTAGCCAACTAGACTAGCCTCTTCTGGTTGCAGCGCATCAAAATCTCCTTATCTGTACTTCACATGTGTGGATGTACAACCCAGAACTAAGGGAAAAGCTAAAGCAGAAAGCAATAAACCAATTTGTTTTCCGGGATGTCACCAAGGAGCCATTACTATCATGCAAGTTCATGGAACTGTTCACGTAAACACGGACATAGAGAAGAAAAGTGTTTGTACATCACGGATATACAACATAAAGAACTTAGATATGAGCACACACGTGACCTCATCGAGCTATATTTATATTTCCTTTGTTCGATCAACTTCGTAGATAAGCACCTAAAAGAGCATGCAATCGATTGAAGCTCTAGCAATGGCGGGTGTGGATTACATGCAGTGTGGTATAGACCTTAAAGAGAGCGAGCTTAGAGACAAGGAGAAGACACCTCTTTATCTTCTTGCAGAAAAGGAAGAGCAAAGGAATAGTAATAACAATCACAAGATAACGGCAGAGCAGTGGAAGGATAAGACGAAGATGGAAGTAGCAGAAGTTCAAGCATTGGTTTCAGATAAAAAGCTGTGATATTAGAAACTGATGGGTTAGTGAATAAGTAAAAGGCAACTAGTCGTCGCGAAGAATTATGTTCGATCTTGAATTTGGTTGTTTCTGTTAAGATTATCATGTTATATATATGATCCTTTCATTTAATGTTATTGTCATGTAATGAAGTTTTTTCAGAAAAAGTATTAAGCAAAAGATATTTTGCAAGAAAATTGCTTAATTGCATGTTTTCTACTGATGATTGACGTAAGTTTGTCGTATGATTTGGTCCAAACACTTCTAATAAGCCATGCCGAAGACCCTCACATTAAGGATGTATATGAACCGAATCAAGGCGGGCTTGCCTAAGTTTAAATTTAGTGTGACTGTTTTTGCTTGAGTTTGGGATAGGACTTGAGAAAGCTGGCTCCGATCTGAGCTTGAGCTTGATTCAGCCGAGCTTGATTTAATTAAAATGATAAAAAATGATTTTTTTTACATAATTATTGAATTTCAGACAGAGCCAATCTCGAGCCTATCAACTCAGATCTGACTCTTTGATCGCAAGTCAAATTGCATTGGACTCGAGCCCAAATGTTATCCTAGTTATAGCAGAAATATTGCTAGGCAAGAAAGTAGGTTTCTAAAGATAAGAGGCAATGTAATTATCATTTAGATAGTTTTTGTATTGTTATGGGCAATATTATTTATAACACCTTTCATGTTAATAAATAATTTAAGATGTTTGGAGGTAATTTAATGCAATGTATCACTCCCATAGAATATATACCTGACATACCGAAAGATATTTAAGAATATACTCTACAAAAATGACACATTAAGACGATTAAATCAATTCATCTTATATTTTAATCCATCACACATAACCTAAAACATTCCAATAATCATGTTCTATTTTTATTCACAAACATATAAAGTCTCAATTATTCTTAAATTTCCAAATTCACATGTACAATATACAACAGTTGAAAGATACAATTTTTTATACAACATAATTAAGCCATTTGCAGGTACAATTGATCCCGAAACTGACTCATATCCAAATGCATCAAGTTACTTCAACTAGACTAGTTAGATCTCCTTTGAACTTGAAAATCAACGTTATAATTTTGAAGAGTTTACGAACTCAGTGAGTAAATCATCATCGATGTTCTCACTCAAACAGACATCAACATCAACATCACAAGAATATAATATAGTTCAATCAGTATCTCACATCATTCAGAATCAATTATCATATATCATATCGTTCAGAATTTAGCAACTGATCGCAGTATTCATCATATTTCAACAAGCTCATTATGAATACAAATATTTCATATAATCATTTCAGGATAAACTAATTATTCATTTCATCTCATTCATATCATCCACGTGTAAATAAACATAGCATATCATTATATACACTCAATTTAGTCATTCTTTGCAAATATTCACATGGTACATGCAAAGATATGGATGCAAATGTATATGAGACTCCACTTTCATTTTTTTATTTTGTTGTGACTGAGTTCCTATTTAATTGTCCCGTACCTATTGTGGATACCAGGCTTATTTCATAACTATCCAGTATCCGTTGTGAATACCAGACTCATTTCATAACTATCCCGTATCTATTGTAGATACCAAGCTCATTAATCATTGAGTCTGTAGCTCTGTGTGCACATTTATGAGCTTTAAGCTTCACTTGGGTCACTTTGGTCACAACTCCTTTATCTGTTCATGTATTTCAATGTAATGAAATGCAACAATTCACATATGATGCATTCATTATTTCACATTCGATATATTCCAGTCATATATCACATTATTCGGATCTAAGTCCGACATTCAACATTTAGTTAGGAACACATATTTTCATATTCACATACATTTACAAAACACTTCCAATAGATCCCAAATATCATTCTCCTCAGACCATTGTTTGGGATTTCGTACCGTACCGGCCAAAAATCGGTACCGGTACGGGTATAGGTGGTACCGGTGAAAAATACCTATTGGTACCGGTCAATTTCGGCGGTACTGGCCGGTACCAGCCGATATTTAAAATACCGGTCGGTACCGAAAATTTTAAAAAATTGGGGGACTTTTTTGCAAAATTTTTGAAAATTTTGAAACTTTCCCTCCCTCCTTCCTACCTCTCCTTCCCTCCTTCCTACCTCTCATTCCCTCCCTTTTTTTCAAAGTTTTTAAAATAATAATAAATATTTTATTACTAATAATAATTATAAATT
>JAOQMQ010009244.1:0-10597 GCA_027563845.1 Erythroxylum subrotundum | reverse complement strand
GTGTTAGCTCACCCCATTCTCCCTCCACAGGTGCAAAAGCTCAAATCTAGCGTCGGACCTTGCAAGGCATCGGAAAAACTCCAAGACTTTAGATATTTTTGTATTAAGTTAGTGACTAATTTTTGAATAGCTTTGCAAGCATAACAAGCATGGAGCATCTTTTGTTTTTGTACTTGGTGTTAAATCATGATGAATATGTTGTTATGTAATCAAAGCTATGAATGCACTTTCGGTTGGATTAGAAATGGAAATGAAGAGACAAGTATTCCCTTTTATATCATTGTGTTATTTGTGTTTCTGCATATTTTACCCTTATTGAGTTGCTTTTGGGTTTATACCTTGGGAGAGCTTGCTGGAAAGTTGTATAGGATGATGAGCTGTTGAAGTTTTGCAAATTTCTGGGCTGTTGTGTTCATAGAGTAAGTTGTGTGTGAATCTGGAAAATGTATGTGTATGAGGCTTTAATTGTTGAGTTATGTTGAGTTTGTGCTTTGGGGGAGAACTCTGGAATGTCAGATGAGGTAGGTGAGCAATTTATGTTGAGTTAAATGGGTCGGTGAGAGTCGTTGGTGTTAAATGCAGGTGCTGTTAAATTTGTAGATTCATTGCAGAAGCTTTGAGTCCACTTTTGACCTTTTTTGAGATAGATTCCAGGTCGGTGGTCTTCATGAGAATTGTAGATAATTCTTATACCTTTAAATAGACACTAAGTTTGCTAAATTTGGAGCTCGGGATCAAACGTTATAGTGTTTGTAAGTTCTGGTGCTGTGTGTGAGGAACTAGTCGATCAGTCTTAGAGTAAAATATAGGTCTCCTTAGTGGCCGAGCTTGTCTTTGAGTCTTTTTTAAAAATATAGAGTTTTCTTCTAGCTTTCCAACGCAACAAACCGTGTCTGATTTGGAGCTCGGAGTAAAAAGTTATGAGGGTTTGAAGTCAAGTAGGTCGGATAGCAGGTCGGGTCCCGCACCGCGGGCGAGCGAGCGCCCCGGGCGCTCGCGCATGCTGAGCGCTCCGCGCTCGCGCGTGCCGAGCGCTGGGTCGGTTCTTGACCGACCGACCCCTCTTCCTTGTTTTGGTTCTAACTTTTTGTGTAGACCTCCGATGGACCCCATTTTCGAAGCGTTATTTTCCTAAGACAATTTCCTACCTTCCCACACTAATTTTATCGCCATTCTTTCTAAATTGAGAAAAGTACTTTGAAACAAAGTAGGGAGATAGGTGGCCGAAGTCTGAACATACTTTACTATTTTTGTAATATCCAGAGCTACGGAGCTCGGATCGAGACGAATCTTGTTTTAAATTAAACTAGAAACAAAATGCTACAAGTTCCATGAAGGAACTGAGTGGAAATTTGGACTCCTCGATTTTCCAACTTTACCACGAAGTCGGTAGAGGTTGGTTTTTGCTGTTTCTCTCAGATAGTATTTTATTCATAGCTTCTTCATTTCTAACCCGAATTGAGCGATTCCAGTGGCGTTGGAATCATGAGAACCGTGGGGTCAATTTTATTTAAAAGTTGATCCAAATTCTCTTTTGGAGGTTTTCCCCTATTCGTGGTCAGTGTGGTCGTCGGGTTGGGTCTTCTATGCTTGTGTGGGTCCGAATGTTGGGTCTCGGAGACGGGGTCCAACAGCGAAAGTCAAAGCAAGCAAACGAAATGACAAAGTGATAGTATCGAATCAAAACGAATCGAAACAAACGATTCAAAAAACGAACTGAACAAATTTTCGACATCCGAGAGCTCAAACTCTAAACGAAAACCAAAGGGTCGCGTTGGAAACCCTAAGACCGATCCGAAAATCGGTACCAATTTTTCTTTTCCTTTCTATTTATTTCTCATCAATCTCATACAAATCACCTCAATTGCTCAAACTGGAAATTCATTCTCAACCAATATCTGAAATTATTTGATTCTTCTTATTCCATCATATCACATAACTCATCAATTTACACAAAATCTAACTAATCCCTTCTTTTGTCAATAGACACTTAACACACATATCCATAAATACACAATCTAACCACTCCCAATTTAACAAAAATTGGGCAGCATAACGACTGTATTTTTAAAACCCTAAACCAGCAAAGGGGTTTTAAAAACACTTATATACTTCCCAAACAAAATTCAGAATCATCGGACCTCCTGTCCGGAATCACAGCAAAAACAACACATTCCTAAACCTAGCACTTTAATAATTCTCAATCACCAATCTGTATCATCGGACCTCCCGTCCGGAATCCAAAACACAATCAAAACCCATTCATACACAGTCACAATCATATCTCAATTTATAATCATATGCAATTGCCATTCATATCCAAACCCATTCATATACATCTCAATTCAATACACAAGTCCATAATTTACTTACACATTTTGATTCCTTAAACATGCACATACTCAATTTCATACATAAATTTTTGTAATTCAATTCAATTCAATACATCAATTCACAAATCACTTTTCTATTCCCTATACAAATCCATATTTACTTTACAAACTTCAAAAGAAAAGACATCATTGAACCAAAGTGGCATTTTCAGGCCACAACACAACATTAATTTCAAAGACCGAAATACATAAGCAACACTTGAACGGAGGTCTTGACTCGCTTTCATCCGATTTCCTTCTCGATACCTGGAGATGGGGATGAAAGGGGGGGTGAGCTCGACGGCTCAATGGATAACATATTTATATATAAAAATAAGCAAAAATCATTTTCCAAAACATTTTCTATTTTATAAGGTTCCACAGTTGAAACATCAATTGCTTATTTCTCCAAAAACCCGCACTTTTTCAAATCAATCATAAAAGCTTATTTCTCAAAACTTTTCAAAACCATTCATACTCAAGTTCAAAAACTTCGCGGTTGAAAACCTCTAATATCTATTTCTTCATAATCTCAAACTTTTTAAATCGTTCAAATTTATTCATAAATATTTTCCAAAACTTTCACGATAGAAATCTCAATTTCTCATTTCTCGAAATTCCAAAACTTTTCACAATTTGTAATTAAATCGTAAACACAAATGCATCGCAGATAAATGCATCACATTATAAACAAAGCAAAATCACATAACACATCAGAATGGTTTGGTTCGGTCCGAAACGAAACGTACTGCACATTTCCGTATAGCGGTCCTGTGCAGTCGTGAACGGAACGTACTACACTTTCCCGCATAGCGGTCCAGTGTAGCCGTGAACAGAGGGGAGTCTGAAATCGGAGCTCCAGTGCCACTAGCGGGCAGCCGGGAGAAGGCTATAAAAAGAGACCAGTGCACTGACTCTAACTTAGGGGACCTAACCAAACCCACATAACACATAATCGGAACGCTCGAAGGCATATTTCAAAACTTAGTTTTTCATATCGTGTCATACTAGACAATTTAACAATCGAAATTGCACATAAACTCATTCATAATGTCACAATATCAATCCAATTCACGTAACATAATGCGCAATCAGTCACAACAAGGAATGCAACAATTTTAGCAATTTCCAAAATCATTTCAAAATCAATAAATTTCATTTTTCGAAAATAATATTTTTCAAAGCGTTTCTCTTCTTGAATTTTTAAAATCAAATAATTGGCTTAAAAATTAAAATATAAATATGGTACCCACCTCATATCCATGCTTAGACCTTGTCCAAAGCTTCAATTCCTTCAATCCTCACTTAAATCGAAAAATCCCTAATTCAATAAGATAAACCCTAATTAATCAATCATCCAAAATTGAACATCAATTTGGGCATAATCACTCCAATTAACCTTGGAAAACTCAATCTCATAACATTATCAAGCTATCTAAACCAATAAACCTCCAAAAATGTAAAGATCGAAAAATCCCTCTTACCTTTTTCCTCCTCCATTTTCGGCACTTTTGGACTCCAAAGGAAGCTTTCATCTTCTTCTATCCTTTCCCCCCTTGAAGCAGCTCGAAAATGCCTCTTGAAATCTATGGAAGACCGAAACCTAGCTTCTCCTCTTCTTCGTTCATCACTTTCATCGAATGGCTCACTCTCTCATTTCTCTCTTCTTTCTTTTTCTCTTTTGTTTCTTTTCTGCCCAAAGTCGTGCTGCTTCTTCTTTATATAGCAAGACCACTCTTCTTATTTACCATCTTGCCATTAATGAATGAGCTATGACCCATTTGCCCTTATTTTACCTTTGAAACTAATATCTTAACTCCTTATTTCGATCAGGTAAATGAAGTCATTTGACAATACTTCCTTCTAGAAAAATGTTCCTCTCGGTCTTAAGAATCTAACGCTTCAAGAATCAGATCGATCGGAGGTCGGACGAAAGAGTTATGGCCAAAACACTTTCAGACCAAAACTAGACCAAGACTGAACACTATCACCAACTTCGCCTCAGAATTTGAAAGTCTTAGAGGCTAAATCTCGATCGGACTTCTTCATAAAATTTGTAGGTCCCTGTCGCTAGTTTAATGTGCAATAAGAATCAGATCGATCGGAGCTCTATAGCTTAAGATATCACCAAAACTTTGATGTATGTTCAGACTTTTTCAACCGATCATCCCACTTTGTTCTAATCAATCTTTCTCAATTTAATATCAACACCGATCAATATGGTATGGAAAGATTGAAAAATTTCTAAGGAATCCAATGCTTTGAAAAGTTATGAGCAAAAGAGTAGAGGAAGGTCGGGTCAACCGATCAATCGCCCAGGTGATCTGGCCGATCGATCGCCTGGGCAAGCGCTCGTGCGCGAGCGCTCGGGTGCCCGCATGGGCGATCGCCCAAGCGCCCACGCACGGGCGCTCGGCAATCGCCCAGCCTTGCTGGCCGAGCGGATTTTAGACTAACGTCCTATCTTCCAACCTTCATAACTTTTGACTCCGAGCTCCAAATTTTACAAACTTGGTACTGTTGGAAAGATAAAAGACCGATCTACAATTTTTATGCAGGACTCAATAACAAGCTCGGTCTCTACAGGCGTCAAAAGTTCACTCAAAGATGACCAATCGATAAGCCCATTCTAAACATCATCACAACTTCCAAAACTCATAACTTTTGTTCCCGAACTCCAAATTTGACAAATTTGGTATCCATAAAAAGCTCAAAGGAAGCTCTACAACTTCCAAGAAGAAGTCAAAATCTAAATAGGTCTCAAAAGAGATCAAAAACCACTTCAAAGTTTCTGTCCACGAAAATCAATCCTAAACAACATCCAAACTTTCAAATTTCATATCTTCTAATATCCACAATCAAAATTAACATATTCTACATCATTTTAAAGCTATTCAATTTCTCTATAACTTTCATGTAGACTACTTAACTCAATTCATAACATATCAGTCCAGAATTTGCCTCAAAACACTGCATACACAATCCTACACTTAAGAGCATTTTTTTCAAAAACAAAACAAAATGACCTTAACTTCGGAAGATCATAACTTTCAACTCTGATATCGAAAAATGTCAAACTTTATGGCGACAGAAAGCTTTCAACAAAAGCTACAATTTTCAAGAAGATCATCACCTCGAATTCTGCTTAAATCAAAAAGTCAACTATTCATCCCAAAAAGTCGAACACAAAATTCAAACTTACAATTCTCCAAAATCTCACACTTTCACTAATCATTTCTTGCTTTTCAATTTCCATTTCAGTTATCTCTATCATCTCGTTCACTTAAACTTTCATAACCAAAACTAATTTACTTAAATATCAAGGTCATCAAAACTAATTAATTTCTTTTCTCATCAATTTCCTTAAGGCACAATAACATCTATAACACATTACTTATACAAAAATACACATTTTTTTCATTTTATAAATTCTAAATTCCACTCAAAGATCGGGGTCCAACAATCTCACGTCATTTTAAATTTCCCAATTGACTTCCTTTCTCAGATGATTTTCTCCATTCTTTAGATTTCCTCGTATTTCACATTGACTTATTCTAATGTTTGCTTATTCATACAAGTTTCTCCACACTTTTCAACTTATTTGCAAACTTAACTTCCTGTGTTGGTAATACATTCATCAAAATCTAATTTATATCTCCTGTGCATACTCTATATCTTATGTTTGAGTCTCCACTAGGGATATGACTCCAATATTCACTTTTGATTCATTTCATATTCATTTCTGATTTGCTGTTTCATTGATCATTCTTAATATAAACTATCTAATCTGTTCCACCGAATTTAATGAAATTCTTCTTCAAAAGATGATTTCTTGCTACTATCATCTTGTTCATGCAAGCTTTATCAATCAACTGCTATCATCATCAATGTTGTTTCAGCCATTCTTAACACCTCAATACGATCAATTTCAACTACTCATGATATTTCAATAATTTCAATCTCTGTCACACTTTACATGATCAAAATATCCTTTATAATAAAAATCAATGAAATAAGAGGCATATTCGTTTACTCTTATATTTTGGCATGTCACCAATTTATATCTTATGCTACTGATACATCAATCGCAACTAATTCCGAACAACCTCGGAATATTACATTACTATTCAAAATTTCTGCTCCGTCGTAGTTACCTTTTCAGCATAATCACCTATACCATACTTTTATCTTGGTACTCTGATTCATCTCATAATTTTAACTATAGGGATCAAAGATTACCTCATGTGCCATATCCAAATATCAATCTTATATGTACTCAATCACATTATTCACCAATGTAACCACATTATCAAATATGTACTCATAATAACTAGTCAACTTAGCCTCGAGGACTTCTACATATATCACTATCATTTGTTTCATTCCCCCTACTTACATGGCCTTTCCAATTTTACCCTTGTTTTGTCTGTTATGGCTTTAACCCCTTCAATCCATTTAACACCACTTAACACTACATTAATTCTAACTAAGTCCTAATCTTCCCATCAAATTTCTAATTAATGACCCAATTCTGAAATAAAATAAAATAAAAAATTTTAAACCAACAAACAAACATAAATAACTATTTAAGCAATTTATAAGAAATTTAGAAAAATTCAAGATCCAACAGGAGGAATGGGATGGACGGGTAGATTGGAATGGATGGGAGGAATCGGATTGATGGGAGGTAGTGGAGGAGTTAGAGGAAGTAGCGGGGGAGTGACAGGTGGGGTTCTTAGTTTGAGGCATATTCTTGTAGAAAAACAATAATTGGATTAAACAAAATTCACTAAAAGACAAAACCTGCAAAGTTCGCCGCGGCTAAATTGGTCTGTCACCGTGGCAAAGGCTGAACTCACCATGCCGCGACGAAGAAAGAGTTCTTCGCCGTGGTGAAGAATGTCAGCCTGCCACGCCGCAACGAAATACGTGTTTTCTCTGCGGAACGTCAGAAAAATAAGTGAATAAAGAGTGAAACAAAAGTGGGAAAACTTACGAAGAAGGAGGAAGGGGATGCAAACACCAACCACACATACGAAATGACTGAAGGAAAACGAGAACGAAGAGAAATGTCGCAAGGTAACTCGGATTAGCTGCGGCAAAGTTTGAGTGAAAGAGACGAAAATGAAAGAGGGAGAAGAGGGCAGTAAGTTGAAAAGGAGGGGGAAGGGAAATGAACAAAAAGACAGAGGGTAGATGAAAGATCAGAAGAACATCAAGGGTAAAAGAGAAATTTCACGCGGGGATTTTGTACTAAATGGTCTTTCGCGGCGGCGAATACAATTAATGCACTCCGCGGAGAGGGCTGCATAAAAATTTTCACCACGGCAAAAAAATTAATTCACGCCGTGGAGAATTGGCTTAAGAGGCATTGTGGCCGTCGAGACTGATGATTTCGCCTTGGTCGCGGCATAGTTTTCCCGACAGACAAAGGAGAAAGACATGACAATTTCTAACTGGATACTCAACTCATATGCAAGTCTTAACCATCACAAAACAAACTGCAATTCACCATCTATGCCAATTTCCTCTATCATAGAAGATGAGTCATGCATCTACTAAAATACAGAATTCAGGAAGAGGAATTATTGAAATAGAACAACTAAACCTAAGTCCGACTAAAAACTAAACCTAATCCTACTGAAGTAGTTTCTCCCCCACACTTAGTCAACATACTCATGTATAACAATGTCATCTTCAATCATAAAGTAGAAGTACATTGTAAGTGAAGGAAGAGAAACAACTTGTTGCTTATGGTGGATCCTTTAACTCCTAGGGGACATTTGGGTCATAACCATTCAGTGGCGAGGTAACTCGACTACTTCCCACTTCTATGCTAACGTCCACACTCTGCAGTTCACCTAAAACATCAGCAAAAAATACTTCCTCCAAGGAATCATTAGTTAATGGGTTCATTACCATTTTAAACGCAGTGCATGCATCTTCAACAACAACGTCAAGCATGTTCACTCCTAGGAGTGAGTAGTCCTCATGGGGGTGTTTTATAGCCTCATACATATTAAAGCTCACCTGTTGATCTCCTACCTCTATGGTGATCTTACCCTCTTCCATGCTAATCATAGTACTAGCAGTCCTTAAGAAGGGTCAACCTAGAATCAAGGAAGTGTCCTACACAACTTCAGAAGACATGTCAAGTACATAGAAATCAGCTGGAAAAACCAAACCCTTGACTTGGACCAAAATCTCTTCTATAATCTCCACTGGATGCCTAAAAGATCTATCAGCTAGTTGTAACACGACAGATGTGGGCTTTAGACTCTTAACTCCTAATGATTGATAAACAGACTTAGGCATCATATTGATTGTTGCCCCTAGATCTAACAAGGCTCCCCCTATGGTAACCTTACCTATAGTGAAAGGGATATTGAAAGATCCAGGGTCTTGGCATTTTACTGCGATTTGAGGGTTGAATAGGGCCGACATATTCGAGCTTACTTGGACTCTCTCATTGGACCTAAACTTCCTTTTATGGGTACATAGGTCTTTGAGGTATTTAGCATAAGCAGGGACCCGTTTCACAAGATCTACCAAAGGAATATTGACTTCTACTTTACCAAACAAATCAATGATATCTTTTTCATGCTTAATGTCAGTCATTCGCTTGCTCATCAAATATGAATTAGGAAAAGGGAGGTCTTGAAGATTTACCTCCTTATTTTGGGCTTCATGCTTGCTTGACTCCCCATGCTCATGTGTTGGTGCTTTTTCCTTGGAACTCTCTGAAGTAGCTCCTTTGTTCTTTGATTCAGACTTCCTTTCGTTCAAAAGTGATTTTTCCTTAGAGTTCTCGAATTTCTTGATGTTGATCTGTGGTAAAGGCAATTCCCCACTATCAATCTCCTCTTCACATTCTTCTTCATCTTTATGGTTGAACCTTACTTGTTTCCCACTTCTGAGAGTGATTGCATTTAACTTTTAGGGCTCATCACGGTGTTTGAAGGAATGGTTCCACTACTTCTTGCTTGGTTCTCGCTCATGTTGTTGGACAAATGAGTGACATAAGAGTTAATATTTTCCGCTTTCATCTCCCATTGCTCCATTCTCTTTTCCAATACATTGAACCGAGCAGCATTCTTTAAAGAATCTTGCTGAATCAGAGAAGTTATGGCATTAAACTAGTTGTTGTTAGAATTCTGTTCTTCCTTCATCAAAGTCATCATATTTTGCAGTAGTTGGTTGGTGTCCTTCTTGGGTGGGACAGTCATGATTTGTTGTTGGTTGGGGAACTGGTTGGTGGAAGTACCAGCTCCTCCCCCTTGTTGAAATCTATTTTGAGCCTGTCCCTCTTAATGCCTCCAACTAAATCTAGGGTTGGCCATCCATCCCTCAAACGCTGGATATGTGCATCATTGACCCACATGTATCACAACTAGGTGCAGTAAGATCCGTAGAAGATGTGGGGCGATGCACATTTAAGTTTTTCAACTTTGCGGTGATGAAGGATAATTGTCACGTTATTCTGCTCTAAAAAGAGTCAACTTTTGACCCCAAACTCTCCATTCTTTTGGCTTGGGTTGTTGTGGTGCCCAACTCATGCACTCCTCAGGTTTCTCTAACACTGTATTTTTTATGATTCAGAGCCATCTTCTTGATCAAATCCTGTCGAACCCCGTTCTCGGAGCCCAACGGTCCCTGGGTATGATCCCTGCTGAGACCCATTCGCGAGACACTTGCCCTAGTTGGCACACTAAAAGTAAGACTGGCTGTTGAACGACACTGGTGGTGGATGTACACTGGTACACCTCAAAACTAAAATTTGCCCTCTAGATAAAATAAATATAATAAAAATAAACAAAAATTTATTTTCCCAACACCTGTTCGTTAAACGGACAAGCGTGTCCGTTAAACGGACATGAACTGAGCTTGGGGCACTTTTTACCCGAGAGTATCCGTTAAACGGACACCCCTGTCCGTTTGACGGACATTAGGCAACTGAACTTCACTATTTCAACAGAATATATCCGTTAAACGGACACCTTTGTCCGTTAAACGGACATGGCTTGACACTTGAGCCATTTTCATCCGAGAGTGTCCGTAAAACGGACACCACTGTCCGTTTGACGGACATGGCTTAAACCTTGTGGCCAATTTGACCCAAGGATGTCCGTTAAACGGACATGCGTGTCTGTTTAGCGGACATGAAGCGGCTAAGGGAGGTAATTCTCACCCGAATGTGTCCGTTAAACGGACATTCGTGTCCGTCT
>JAOQMQ010009174.1:0-10602 GCA_027563845.1 Erythroxylum subrotundum | reverse complement strand
CCAAATCATAATAACCTTCTCAATATCTCCTCCTCTCACCTTATTAAAGCTTCGGCTGTCAAAAGCACCGTGATGAGGCAAAGCGTATATATTAACGAGACGAGTTCAGATTTTCTGTCCAATATTATGGTGTCTTATTGTATCTAATAATTCTTAGTCATTTATTTATGTGGGTCTCGCATGAAACCTACGTGAGACCCGCAAAATAAATGGCTGAGATTCTATGAGACAGAGTAAAACTGGACAGAGGATTTAAACTCCAATGAGACTTCTCCTTACTATTATTGTAACTAAACAAATAATTATAATGACTTCAGTGACATCACTGGGTTATAATAGAAATTCCGGGTTATAATAGAAATTCCGTGACAACACTGGGCTAATTGAATAAAATACTACTTGGATATATTTTGAGATATTCTGGTTGTATAGTTAATCGTTAAATTTTACATAAGCTAAAATATCTGACATAAAAAATATTATGTCTTGATATTGCGTGTGCCTTTTTCTAATTAGAGCAACTTATGTAGTAGGAATTGTTAATAATAAAAATAAATTTAAATAAGAAAAGATGATAAAAACTTGCAACACTCGTAAACCCAACAATGTCAACTGTATTAAATTATCCACCACAGGTTTGGCAGCATTTTCCACTAAAAAAGGAAAAAAAAAATGTTTCCTTTCAAGGCCAGCCTTGGTCCAGAATACAATACTACATTTTTATATTATTTTTATTCTTAAAATTAATTACTATTAAATTTACTCTATATTTCAAATAATTTTTATTCTCATTTATTTAACTATTTTAAATATTACTTCAAATAATATTCATATTTCAATCACTTGTTTTTTAATTTCACAATATTAATTTCCAGTCTTATATTATTTACATTTAAGTAAATATAATTGAATAACTTTTTAGTGTAATACAAAATATTTAATCATTTTTATACTTCAAACATGGGATAGTTGTTAATATTTTGTAATTTTATTAAATATATCATTAACTTTAAAATTTTCCAGAAAAATATACAAGTTACTTCAAAGTAGTGCAAATTTAATAAGAGTGAAGCACACCTTAAATCATTTAGTATTCTCTTATAACTTTTACTCATGTGGCAATTTCACTAAGTTTAGAAATACCTTTAGTTAACTTAAAAAATGGTAAACATAGAGATAAATTAAAAATTCAAACTAACTAAATTAGTTATACAACTTATCCCTAACTTTTATAGAAATAAATTCAAAATTCAAATAACTAAATTTGAAAGTGTTATGTTAAAAATAATAATATTAATAATACTTAGTTGATAAATTTTATTTTAATAAATATTACTTAAGGTATAAAAATATATTTAAGAAATTTGCTCCTTTAAATATAACTTTCTCATCTTTTATCATATTGCTCTATCATGATATTAAAAACCAAAAGATATTATTTATTTTTTAATAATTTAAACAAACTAAAAAGGTCGACTGAAAATTTTACTAGCAGATAGATACTACGCAAATGCGCAGTAGTATAATGCCGACTTCATTTAATTCTATGATTATTTATTCTAAACATGTTAAATTATTATATTATTTAATGTATAAATTAATATCAGGAAATTTAAAATTTTGTAATATAATTATAAATATTTAAAATTTGAATTGTATATTTTCTTAAAAAGGTTTAAATTTGATATATTAAAATTATATAAGTTAGAATGAATATTGCTTAATTTAAAATGTTGTGATAAAATTATAAATATTTAAATTTGGGAATGAAAAATTAAGAAAAGTTAGGAAATGACTATAAATACAAATATTATAATATATAAGTAAAAAAACCGATATCATTAGTCACGGGTGTGACTTATTAAGTCACGCCCGTGACTAAAACAAATGTTAAATTTTTATTATAAATTAAATATTTTAGTTAAAACAAACATTAAATTTTGTTGTTATCAATTAAATATTTCAGTTAATTAAGATAATGAAAAAAAAGTCCAAACATATCATATTATTTAATGTATAAATGAATATTTTATAATTTAACATATTTGTGATCAAATTATAAATATTAAATTTTTAAATGCATATTAAGAAAAAATTATGATAGAATTATTAAAAATATATAACTTAGAATATTAAAAATGAATTACTAAAATTAATTTGTAAAATTTTTTAACGAAAAAATTAAGAAAAGGTTAGGAAATGTACATTGTAATGCATTTGTTATAAATGGATAAAATATACAAAGTAAATACAAATATTATAAAATCTAATAAAAAAGTAAAAAAATTATATCATCATTCACTTATTAATTTTGTAATCAATTGAATAATTTAGTTAATTAAAATAAGGAAAAAGTTACTTTTGTGATAAAATTATAAATATTTAAATTTTGAAATGCATAATAAGAAAGGAATTAACAAGGTTAAAAGAATTTTTAAAAATGTAAGTTAGAATATTAAAAATGAATTAGTAAAATTAAATGAAAGAATAAAAAATTTTAAGAAATGTAATATCATCAGTCACGGGAGTGAATTATTAAGTCACGCCTATGACTGAAACAAATATGTTAAATTTTGTGTTATCAATTAAATAGTTTAATGATGATAACGAAAAATTGGATGTAACATATATAAATGAATATTGTGTAATAATTTACCAAAAAATATTGTGTAATTTAAAATTTTGCGATAAAATTATAAACATTTAAATTTTGAAATATATAATAAAGGAATTAATAATGTCATAGAATTATGAAAAATGTGTAAGTTAGAATATAAAAATGAATAATGTGTTGGTAAAAATTTGGAATGAAAAAATAAAATAATTTAGGAAATCTATATTGTGATGTATTTTTTATAAATGGATAAAATATAGAAAGAAAATACAACTATCATAATATCTAACTAAAAATTTAAAAACGTATATCATCTAAGATGTTCGCCCCTAATTTTTTTTTATAAATTTGATTAAGCATGATTAAATATTTTTGGAGTCTTGCTAGATTTATGTGTATTGGGATTAATTAGCATGTTAGTATTAATGAGATTAGGTGGCATGAGTTAATTGAATTAAAGATGAAGTGTTAAGTTGCCTAAGGGGTAGTATGGGGAGATCACTTAAGCATTTAAGTTCCTAAGCTAATTAGTAAGGGTAGGTTGGACTTTTTGGCTTCATAAATGATATAAAAGGGAAGAAATAAGAGTGGTCTTTTATTTTAGAAGAGAGGGAAACAAAAATAGAGAGAGAAGAGGGAGAGAGTTCGTGAGTTTGGAAAGAAAGGAAGAGTTGAGTTAGGTTTTGATTTTTCTTGGTGTTCAAGAAGATTTTTGAAGTTATTTCAAGAAGGAAAAAGCTAGAGGAAGGTTCAAGCTCTCATTTGAGCCAAGAAACCATTTGGTTGGGTGAAGATTTAAGGTAAGTTAGTTTTAATGTTTTGAATTTTTGAAGTGTTTTTGGTTCAAAGAGCTTAGGAATTGGATGAGTTTAGATATTCTAGGATCAATTTCATACTTTGGGTCCTTTAGGTTTTCCAATTTTGGGAATCCTATTTAATTTGGGGATTTTTGTGTTATGGTTGAAGAAAAGCAAGGGAGGCAAGAGGAGCAAGAGGAGAGGCCCATTTGAACAAGCTTTCAAGCAAGGAAATCAGGGTGGGTTACACTTTTATACTTGTGTCAATAAGTCATAAATGTTCTTCAACTAAATAAAATTAATAGCTTTTTCCAGCTACTTCATTAATGAGCTTTTTATTGTTCTTTGAATGATTGAAAATTTGCCATAAGTTGTTGTATGTGAATTTTGGGAATGAATTGCAATTGTTTTGCAAATTTCGAAATTGTTGCTTTTGAATGAGTTGAAAATGGCTTTTATGATTGGTATTAGATTTTTGGTTGTTGAATTTTGGAAATATGTCATACGCATGAAAACAAGTTTTCAAGAATGTGCCATTTGGGCAAAATATTTTTAGTTCATGAATTACATGTTATGTGGGTTTGGTTTAGTCCATCCAAGAATTGTCACGTGCACGTTGACCAAGTCAAGGCTTCTCCCGCCTGCCCGCTAGTGGCACGGAGCTCCTTTTAGGACTCCCTCAAGTTTACGACTACACAAGGCCATTTTATAGAATTGTGTAGTTTGTCATGTTTATGGACTTGCCAAGCCATTTGTGATGTGTTTGTGTGTTTACATGTGCTTACAAGTTGGAATAATGCTTGACTTATGAGATTTGTGATTTTGGTTTGACAAAGTTGAGAAATACTTGTTTTATAGGTTTTTGTGAAAATTTGTTATGATTGTGAATGTTTTAATGGTTTTTGCTTATTATCGAATATAAACGTGTTACTCACGAGCGTTTAGCTCAACCCCCTCACCTTCCCACCACAGGTGATGAGCAAGTTAGCGAATGATCGAGATGAGCGCCAAGGCATCGCATCACTTCAATTTGCATTTTTGTTCTTTTGATCTTTTGAAGTTAGAATTTGTAAAACAATGCTTTAGATGCATTTTGAGAAATTGTTGCTTTTGTAAGTTGTATTTTGGGATTATGTTGTAAGTGACTTGAAATGCCCGCTAAAGCATTGTAAAATACTTATTTTGATGCAAATGAAATACCTATGCATTAGGGTTGCTTATAGATTTTCAAATCTTTGCATGGCTATTTTTCAATTTTCATAAAGGTAGGATTGTGTTCTGAATTCAAGTGAAATTATGGAAAAATATGGGTAGAATTGATAAAAATTGTCTTCTTAGAAGTTGTAGAAGATTTCTCGAGCTTTCCAACGGTATGAAGTTTGTGATTTTTGGATGTCGAAATGGAGAGATATGAATGTTACATGTTAGAATGTTGTATATAGTTTGTGTATGTGATAGCTTTGACGATTGATTGGAATTTAGGGTTTTGATGACCCAATTGAGTTAAGATTTGAGAATTATGGTGAGATGAACTTGGTGTTTGAGTTGTTATGAAGTGTTTAGGCATTAGAATAAGTGATTTTGGGAGGTTTATAAGTATTTATGATGTTAGGATGGTTGTTGGAAGCATTGGAGGGCATTGGAGGGCTTTGGGGATGGATGTCCGTTTAACGGACCTTATCGGGTGTAAAAACATCCCTTGGCCAGTCTATGTCTATTAAACGGACATGGATGTCCGTTTAACGGACATTCACGGGACCAATGGTGTTTTTTTACCACTTTAGAGGCTGAATTGCTTTTGGTGGTCTTCATGAACGTTGTAGGTCTATATGTATTCTTTCTAATTGTCTAAAAACGAACTCAATCCGACATCTACATTGAAAGTTATGGTGATCGCGCCAAGATAGGTTCAAATCGATTTGGGGTATAAGCATGGTCTATTCTTTTGGACATAACTCCCTCATCCGACCTCTAATTAAGGTGATTCTTAGACCAATAGATTCCTAAGACATGTATCTTTCTCCCCATAAAAATAGGTATCATTTGGAGTTGATTTGCGAAAGTTTGCATTAAAGTAAGTGAGAGGTCAGTTAGGAGAGCATGTTTGGGGAATGAGCACACTTAGGCTTTTTAAGCATATCTTGAGTTGTAGAACTCCGTTTGAGGTGATTCTTGCTTCAAAACAAACTAGAGACTTAGAGTTACAATTTCTTTGAAGAAATCAACTTATTATTTTGGTGATTGATTAGAGTGCGCTCACCACCATTGTGGAATGACAGCAAATGACCCTTCAGGAAAGTAAGCGCAAGGTTCAGGATTCCGAAAGTTGAGCTCCGGAAATGGGGTCCAGCATAAGACCTTAGCCATGGGTGTGACTTAGTAAGTCATGCTCGTGACTGAAAAAATCCAAATGTTTTAGTTAATTAAAATAAGCAAAAAAACTTATTGGGACCCCTCAATTATGGGTGTGACTTATCAAGTCACGCCCGTAACTGAAAAAACCAATTAAAAAATGTTTTAGTTAATTAAAATAAGTTAAAAAACTTATTGAGTGTGACTATAAAGTCATACCCGTAACTGAGTTTAGAGTCATTAACCTAATTCTGAAATCACGCCTGTTCCAGCCTACAAGTGACGCTTGTTCTATCATCTTCTTCTTTGAATTAGATTTGTTCTCCGGTGAAAAATTCAATTGTCCGAATCTATGTGGGACTTCAAATCTTGAGTTAGGTCATTGCTATCCTCTTTGCCTCTTCGGTATTATCGTCTGTCGCTATCGTCGTCTTGCCTCGTGTCGCCGCCTCCATTGGAAGCCACTTACAATTATAGGTAATTTTTTATATCGTTAAACATATTTTGGAACATTTAGTAAAATGTATTTAGTTAATATCTTGTTTTGATATGGGTCAAAGCTTCGTTTTTCATGTACATTCTTTGTATACTGTTAACTATTTCATTTTTTATAACTTTAATTTGATATAATATATAATGGATTTTTTAAGTTTATCGTGCAATTTGGTTATTTTTTTCTTGGTTTTTCTACTCTGTTAAGAATTGTATTAAGTTAAGAATTTGCTTTGATTTGGCTATTTGCTATCGCTTTGTTTTCTACTAAATAATTGTTAAATTGTAAGGATTGTGTTTAATTGTTCGGCATTAATGAAATTGTAATAGATCTACTATTAATTTTGTTAATGGTTTTGACTAAATCAACAAAAAGAAGTAAAAATAAGAATGATTAAAATTGTATAAAATTTGAACTTTTGTTTGTCCTGTGAAAAAAAGAATTGGGAAAGGGTGAATATGTAAATGAGTTATTAATGAGATAGAAATGAGAATTATGGTATGAGAATAAATAAAAAAGCAAGTATAGTGGTTTTGAAAATCAAAACTTTGATTTTAGAATATAGTAAACTTCAGTTTTCAATGAATTGTTGATTCATTATTAAATAATTCAAGTTTGACATTAGATAAAACATTTTGATATAGTATACAACTGATAACATTAAACATTATTTATTCTTTTTTTGTTTTAATCTTTTACTTTATTATTATTTATTAAAGGATGTATATTTAAGTCGAATGTTTGTTCATCCTATGACCATGTCGGATTCATATTATTCTAGGATTTCATGTTTGCCTATTATATTTAACTACTCTAAATCAAATTAAGAAATAAATTGTTCCGTTTGGTTTGAGATTTATGAAAATATTTTGATTCTTGATTGTTTTTTAGATTATGCCTCGTGTGAGATTTGGAGCATCTTCATCTTCTGAAGGGGATGATGTCCCTGTTTTAGGTAATCCTTGCCTTCAATTTAACACTATTGAGAGCCAATTAAGGTATGCAACTTTAGATTATCATCCGATTATACCGAATAGATTTATTGATCATGGAGCTATAACTGAATTAGGAATTGCAGACCGAGCTAATGAATTATTGCATAACATAGGATGGGAAAATTTTGCAAAATTTTTAAAAAAATCATATGTTGAATTAACTTCAGAATTTTTGACAACTTTACATTTGATCTTTAATGAAGATGGCATTGTGATTAATTTGATATTTAGATTAATGAATAAGATATATGTTGTTGCTTTAAATGATTTGAATAGAATATCTGGATTTCCACATAGTGATTTATATGGCTATCATAATGAATTTAGTCCTAACGAATTTTGGGATGAAATTACAAAATCACTCCTAGTAGGTCTAAATCGTCCACTTTAATGGACCCTAGATTGTGTTATCTTCATAGGTTTTTAACTTCTACGATATTTGGTAGAGGAGATAGCCAAGGTGCAGTTTCTAAAGCTGAATTGTTTGTGATGTGGTGTATGGTGCATGCCAAATACTTTAATGCTGGTATGTGGTTAAGTGTGTATATGATAGATGTGGCCAAAGTTAGAGCTAGAAAAATAGTTGTTGGGGCATTTGTCACCTAAATTGGAGAGTACTTTGGTTTACTGACTGAGAGAACAAGTATGCAGTTAGTTTCAGGGAATTCTAGTTTAGACTTGCAGTCTTTGGTGTCCATAAAGATTGCCAGGCGGCGAGGTGATCTTTATGATGTTGTTAGTGATGAGACAATAGAAGCTTCAAGTAGTAAACGCAGTCGGGGAGAAGCAGGTGAAGGTACTTAAGGGGATGACGCTTTACCATATGAAGGTACACGGTTTAATATTGCGCTTAATTCTGTCGAATATCAACCATTGACCAATCAACTTACTGGGCGAACGAATGAGAGATTGGACAAGATTGAGGCAAATATTGCGGAGATTAAGAATTTGCTAGCGAATTTTAATCCTCGCTCGAGAAAGCGTCCACCTTCATCTTAGTATTGTAGTTCAAACTTTTTTCTTTTTTATTTTGATTGTTTGTCATTAAGTTATCTTTAGTTTTATTGTTTGTCTTAATTAATGTTGTTTGCATCTTAGATCTTTTATTTAATTTCCTATGATGTTGACTATGATTGTTGTACATTTTGTGTTTGTTTTTTGTTTAATAGTTAAAGACGTTTAATTATGGATTGAACTTAATTGGGATTATAAATGCATAATATAAGTGAATAAATATATTTGCATGCATAAGTTGATTCACTTGGATTTTAATTGAAAGAATATTAGCTTGTTGTGATAGATGAATGAGACTTTTCTTCAGTAAGAGTTTGAGACCAATTAAAAGTATTCGTTGTTGAGAGTATTCTTTCATGGTTAAGCAAATCTAGAACTTGCTTACGAATACTAGTCGAGATTACATAATCTTATGCAAACATTAAAGTGATGAAGGCGTTTATGATTTAACTTGAGAGCTTAAAAAGCCACCATGATATTATCCTTAGTGAGCCCCTTTGAGCTTGCATGAAATCTTTTTTTGGTCAAAACCTTAAACATGAGCTTTGACCTTTATTGTTTATCTGTTTTGATTACACTCGCCGTAAAGGCAAGTTGAGCATTTAAAAGGCATATATGTTGTTGTATATTGGGGAAAAAAGCAAATCATATCAACTGAAGAAGAAAAAGAAAAGGGGGAAAAAGAAAAAAAATAAAGAGAAAGAGAAAATGGCATGCAAAAAAAAAAAGAAAAAAAGGAAGAGAAAAAAGAAAATGAAGGAAAAAAGGATGCCGAAAAAGTAAAGGAGATTGGTAGGGTTATGTTTCAAATTGATTTTTTTAATTTTTTATATTTCATTGGTTTATATCATTTTAAATGCTCAATTAGTCTTTTGTTTTAAAGCCTAATTTTATCTTTTCCCTACCTTTACCTTGGCCTCATTTGAACCAAAATACAGACCTTCGGATTAATATTTATGTTAGATATTTAGTAGTGAAGATTGGATTAGCCAGCAAGCTTATGGTTGATGTTTAACATGAAATGAAAAATGATTGAATATTTTTGACCTTTGAGTGCTTGAAAGAAGGGAAAGTAGAGTGAGTGTCTATCGCACTTGTTAATGGTCTTTCAATTGACGTACTTGTTAATTATGGTTATGCATGTGAAGAACAGTTTGTTCACGAATTATTATGATTTTTAAAATCTTAGGATGTGTTCGTTGAATTGATCTTTAACATCTTTAATTGTTAAATGAGAAAATAATTTGTTGCTATTATTAATTTGACTTTTTTGGTGTTTGTGTTTTTATGGTTTAGTGTTTTTAGTTTTGGTTGAGTATAATTTTAGTTTAATTATCAAGGTATTATTGTGATAGTTCATGTGATGTTTTTTGTTCTTTTCTTAAGTTCACATTATTGTTGATTATTGAATATTATTTAGTCTCTTTAACAATGCTCAAGTAGAGAAAAAAGAAGAAGAAAGAGAAGACAAAATTTGAGAGCATGCAAACCGTTGAGAAGTCAGATGGTGTAAATGGAATTGTTGATAAAGAGGAGGCTACGAAGAAGAAGAAGAAAAGTAAAAAGAATGATAAATATGGTGTGCCAATGTTAAGAAGAAAAAAAACATAATATAAGTGTTTTATGTATGCATAGGCGAGTTTAAATTAATTTTTTTGTTACGTGGAAATGTTTAATTTCTTGAATAATTTTACTTTATTATATGATTGTAGGTTTTGATGTTTATGTAGTATTTCATGTTTTTATGGTTAAGGTTTTAGCTTAATGTTTATGTTTAATTGATAGCCTTTCGTTAGTGTGTTATATATATAGGGATTGTTGGTGTTCACAAATAAATAAATGTTTTTGTTAATAGTTTCCAAATATTTAAGTTTTTAATCAGTTATGTGATCCAAATATTTATTTAAGCTAAATATGCTTGTTGGTCTTCTTTTCTTTTGTTGTGTGAAGAGCGTGCATTTGATGAAGTTATCATTTGCAAATATTTTATAGCATATTTCTAAAACTAATTGATGATATCTGCACTGTTTTTAAAAAAAGATTAAATCTTAGAAAAAAATGAATTTATTGTATATATTTAATAAAAATTTATTTATCTAGAAATGATTAAATCACAAATAGTATTACGATTACTGGTAAAATCAAAATAACTTTATCAGGTTTAAAATGTATGTTCAAAATTTCACATGATGCTCTATTTACAAGAATCTACTTTACAAACATCTGTTAAAAATGAAAATGCAAGACAAAACAAGGCATATTAAAAAAAGAGCAAATAAACATAAAGTAAAGAAAACAGTTTATTTTGATATGTTGAGATGTTAATGAATTTTGAAT
>JAOQMQ010009070.1:0-10615 GCA_027563845.1 Erythroxylum subrotundum | reverse complement strand
CCTGAGAAATCGGACTCGTTTCGTTTACGATAAACTTCGGTTTATCCGTTTCGTTTTACGGAGACTCTCAAGCCATTTGTTTGTGCAATGCATCTTTGTATAGTTATGAATGGTGCATAATTGAGTGTTACGTGATATGAATTTTGTTATATTTGTGATGCATTTATGTTTTTGGAATTGATCACGATTTGAGAATTTGGAGGAAAAGAATTTGAGAAATGAGAAATCGAGGTTTTCAATTGAGAAATCTTTGAAATTGTTTATGAATGTCCGAAAAGTTGAAAAGTTTGTGAAATAAGCATTTTTGAATGATTTGAAAATTTGAGGATTTTTTAGAAATAAATATGTGATGATTTTTCCTACCGTGGAATATTTACAACTTGAAAATGAGTTTTACAAATGTTTTGCTTATTGTTCATTTATAAATATGTTATCCACGAGCATAAGCTCACCCCCTTCTTTCCCATCCACAGGTGATGAGAGGAAGATCGGGTTCCGAAAGTGAAGGTTTTTGTTTGTATGCGTTATTGTGTATATATTTCCGAATTTTGGATATTAATGTTGTATTATGGCTTAGAAATGCCATTATTATTTTGTAAGCAATTATTTCATGATGGATATGAATCATGAATTTATGTATGGAATTGAGTTATAATTTTGTGTATGATTATGAGCTGTGAGATTGAGAGTTATTGAAGTGTTCAGTATGAGTGTGATTCAGTATATGATTATGTGATTGCTGGGATTCCGGACAGGAGGTCCGATGAAGATAATGATTGTGTTGATGGTTGTGAATATCTTGAAGTGCTTTTGTGTATGATTTGAGTTGGATGAAGTTGTAAACTTTTGGCTAGTGAAATTTTAAGGGAGGTTCTGTCCAATTTGTTTTAAATTGGGAGTATATGAATAAGAAAATGTATTGAGTTTGCGTATGAATGATTTCAATCGGATATTGAAATCATTTTGATTTATGGTGCGAATGAATTGTATGGATGAACTGGAAAATGCCGAAGTGATATGTACGAGTTTGATTAGATGAATAAGAATGAAAAGAAAAAAAAAATTACACCGATTCGGATTAGTTTTAGATCGAGATTACCTTAGAGTTTCCAACGCTAATCTGTTTTTCTAAAGTGCTCGGGATCGGATGTCGTAAAATTTTGTAAACACGGTCTTTGTTATTCGTTTCGCTTTGGCCTTCGTTTCGGTTCCGATATGTTTCGCTTTTGCCTCCGATTCGTTCTTCGTCTTCCGTTTTCCGTTTTGCTTTTCGGTTGGGGTCCGATTCCGAGATCGGATCCCAACAAAACTTGTAGCAATTAGAAAGGATAGTATCCATAGAGAGTATATGACTAAGTTTTGTATTGAACTAATCAAATGTAATGAGACGGAGTTAGAATATAAATAGCATCGGAGTCATGCCTGCGACTATTAAGTCCAGGCGTGACTACTAATATTACTATGATAATTAACAATAATTATACCAATTAATAATGCATAATAATGAACAACATATTATTAATTTTATATCAATTATCATTGATAATAACATAATAAACTTAATAATTAATTTATAAATAAAGTAAATTTTAATAAATCAATTAAGTTATTATATTCTAACTACTATTAATTATATCAAAATTAATAAATTAACTATAATTAAAGCATATTTAAATTATAGGATGAAA
This sequence comes from Erythroxylum subrotundum, assembly GCA_027563845.1. Taxonomy (NCBI): domain Eukaryota; kingdom Viridiplantae; phylum Streptophyta; class Magnoliopsida; order Malpighiales; family Erythroxylaceae; genus Erythroxylum; species Erythroxylum subrotundum. The sequence continues at coordinate 8,927 of JAOQMQ010009070.1, read as the reverse complement.
AAATTGTGACTATACTTAATTAATGTTAACTAATCAATCTATTAATAATATTATAATCAGTAAATTAATTATTAATATATATTATATCTTAATAGTTTAATTAATTTATTATATTCTAATTACTATTAATTATTTCAAAATTAATTAATTATCTATGATTTAAGTATATTTAAATTATAGAATGAATCAATATTCACCGTATAATTAGTTAAGTGATCAATCTATTAATTATAATTAAATCAGTAAATTAATTATATAAAAATTATACTTAATTAAAAATGATAAAAAAATATATGGACTAATTAGTCATTTTCATAATTAACATATATACTAAATATTAAAACGTACTGATTAATCAATTAATTATATTTTATATAACACATTAATTAATTAATTATATATTAATTATTATTTATTATAAATGAATAAAATTAAAGATCAATAATTAATGCATAAATCAATTATAATTTACTAAATAAATATTGTAATATCAGCAGTTAAACCGAAATTAGCTAATTAGTTCATTAATAAATTATATTTTAAATAAGAAATTAATTTTTTATATGTGTTAAATATATCATAATTAATTAATACTAATAAATAATTTTTTATTAATTAATAAATGATTTAATAAAAAATGCGATAAATTTATATAGGCATAAGAGCATTGGAGTCATGCTTGTGACTATTAAGTCGATTACTAATATTACTATATAATAATTATATTCTAATTACCATTAATTATATAAAAATTAATAAATTAACTATAAATTAAGCATATTTAAATTATAGAATAAAACAATGTGAATCTATACTTAATTAATGTTAACTAATCAATCTATTAATTATATTTTAATGAATAAATTAATTATTTATGAATAATAGTTAATTACAAATGACAAAAAATACATGGTCTAATTAGTCAATAACGCAGGGTCATGAGTAACATATACACTAAATATTAATTAATCTACTAATTATATTAAATTTTAAATAAATTATAATTTAATAAGTTAATTGATTTATTATATTATAATTATCAACAGTTAAACCGAAATTAGCTAATTATTTAATTAATTAATTATATTTGAAAGAAGAAATTATTTTTTAATTGGTGTTAAATATATTATAATTAATTCTAATATATATATATATATTAGAACACCAATCAAAAAATAACCTGTTGAGTGGCGTTGACTGCGTGGTGGCAGACTTGTGTCTTTTGGGGTCGAGATTGGTGGCTAGGCATCGGTCCGCCTTCGTCCTTGACTCCCAGCGACAGCGCAGATAGGTGGGGGAGGGTGGAGTGCGGCACAGATAAAAGGGGATGTTTTTCCTCTGTTTTGTTTTGTTACAGAACCTAATAACGCTTCTTTTAAGAGAGCATAAAACGTTGCTTCTTTAAAGGCTAAAGACAAAGATAGAGATAGGCTTTAAAAAAAGCATACTGCGCAGGAAGACATTAAAGGCTATAGCTAGGTCATGTCAGTGTGTGCTTTTTATACGTAAATGTGTATACGTTTGTATCTTTAAAGACACAGTACACGTTTTTCCTTAAAGGCTAAACCTAAGGTCATGTATGCTTTTTATATATATATATTTGTGTAATATATTTATGGCATAAAAAATTAACTTTGTGGCATAAAAGGTTAATTTTTTAAATTTGGTAAATTTGTTTTTTCTAAATTAATTTGATGTGAAATATTTTAAAATGGTATGTCCATTTGTTCATTTATTTAATTTTCATTTCAAATTATGTAAATTATTATTATTATTATTATTACATTCATTTAATTCATTAATGATATGTGAATGTGTTTTACATAAAATGAATTATTATTTGTAATATAAATTTGTTTTATGTAAAAATAATAATAATATTTTTTCATAACAATTGGTTATGTTAATTGGTTTAACATATGATATGTGTGTGTGTGTATATATATATATGTATATATGAATATGTTTCATGTGAATAATTATAAATTGTAAAAATTTCTAATTTATGTCATAAGTGATGATTATGAGCTTAGTGAAATTTTCGATCTTATGATATGGATGGTGATTTTTTTTTTTATAATTTAATTATTCATATAAGTGCCCTAATGTCCTTATTTTTTATATACTTCAAGATATGGCAACAAAAAGTATGCTTGGTGATTTGTCCACCACCGAGAAGTTGAATGACACTAATTATGACATCTAGCCTAGAAAGGTTCAGTATCTTCTTAATGAGTGCGAGGTTTTGGAAACCTTGACCAATGACATGACTGAGCCTAAAGAGACTAATGATATTGATAACGAACAATATCAAATAAATATGACCGCATACAAGGAATGGTTCAGACGGGATCGTAAGGCATGCTATACTATGTTGTATTACATACATGACGATCTCATTGGAGAGTTTGAGTCCTGCAAAACTGCTAAAGAAATGTGGGAAAAGCTCAAGATCACGTACAGTCAGACATCCGCTACAAGGCTTCGTACCTTGCACTTAAAGTGGATGCAATATGAGATTGACTCAAGCCGTACTATAGCTGAGCATCTCCGCACTTTGAGTGCGATGGCTCGGGATCTAAAAGCTGGTGGGCGTGAGACTTCTGAAGAAGAACAGGTTCTTAATGTAATTTGTTCCATTCCAAGCAAACCTGATCATTGGGCTAATTTTCAGCTCTTGATGACTCATAGTGAGAACATCAAAACCTTCTCAGAAACTTTAAGGCACCTCAAAATGGAGGAAGAACATTTGAAGGTTCTTGGTCACTCTAATGTTGCTCTTATTGCCAAAGTGGTAAAGCCCAAAGGTAATAAGAACAATCGAGGTAAACAACCTAAGAAAGGTAAACGCCATTCTCAAACTTCTGGACTAAAAGATGGTGTGGTAAAGCAACAAAAGGCCAAGGGTCATAAAGAGAATAAAGTAGCACGACTGAAGTGTTACAACTGTGGAAACAAAGGTCACTATGCTCGGGATTGTCCTGAGCCAAAGAAGGTACCTACTTTCACTGATTCAATCGAACTATACGTTTATTCCCATACATTATTTGCTAACTCCTTTCCAAATTGGATTGTAGATTCGGGAGCAACCAAGCACATAGTTCGAGATCGAGCTAGTTATGTGGACTTTCATTGATATCCGGTAGGTTCACAAACTGTCGCCTTAGGGAATAGCAGCGAGGAAGACGTCCTCAGAATTGGGACCTATCATCTCAAATAGCGTGGAGGGAATACGTTACTTCTTCATGATACTCTCTATGCACTTGGGGTGCGAAGTTGTTTAGTTTCAGTAGTTTCTTTATTAAAACTTGGATTATGTTTCAATTTTCAATCTAGTTGCTTAGAGATTTTGTATAATGGTCATGTTTTCAGCCATGGATCTTGAAGAGATGGTTTCTTTGTTCTTGATTTGGATGATATTTATAATAATTCGTCGCTTGCCTTAGTTGTTAATTGTGATCTTGATTCTGAATCTGTTAAATGGCATGCTAGACTTGGTCATATTGGACAGGATAGAATGAACAAACTAGCTAAAGAAGGTCTTTTAGACCGGCTCACTAAGGTCAAGTTACGTAACTGTAAGCCATGCTTAGCCGGCAAAGCGAGTATGAAGCCTTTTGGTAAGGCTTTAAGAGCATTCACCTGGGGTCCGACATATATGGGCCTTTAAGTGTCAAAGCTCGTCATGGTGCTATGTATTTCCTCACCTTAATTGACGATCATTCATGATATGGGTATGTGTTCCTACTATCTCATCGTCATGAAACACTTGATGTGTTTAAACGCTTTGTGGCAGAAGTTGAAACCCAAATGGAGCGAAGAGTTAAGACTCTCCGAACCGATCGTGGACGTGAATATCTCTCTGATTTGTTCAAAGAGTTTTGTGAGGAAAAGGGTATACGTAGACAACTCACGATTCCTCATACTCCACAACAAAATGGTGTTGCAGAACGGAGGAATCGAACTTTACTTGATATGGTTAGGTCAATGATGGCTTAGGCTAGTTTTCCAATTAGTTTTTGGGCAGATGCACTGCTTACGGCGACCTATATCCTTAACCGTGTGCCGAGTAAAACTATATCCACCACTCCATATGAGTTATGGAATGGAAGAAAGCCATCTTTGGATCATTTGCATCCATGGGGTTCGGCTAGCTATATGCACAACCTAACCCATAAACATGGAAAACTTGGTCCAAAAGCTACTAAAATGGTGTTCTTTAGGTACCCCGAACATTCCAAAGGGTAAGTGATGTTTAGCGAACATCCAAATAATGGCATGACTGAAATTGACTCCCGTAATGTCGCATTTCTTAAGGATGAGTTCCCAAGTATTGGTGAAATACAAAAGGACCTTGTTTTGTATGAGTTGCAACAAGATGTGCAATTATCTGTTGGTGAGGTGGGGGATTTAAGAATTCCGAATATCACTAAAGATAATACACAGCTCCTCCAAATGAAGTAGATGGTGTGAGTAGTCCTACCACCTTAGAAGGTGGAAACCCGCTTATTGATGAGAATCCAACTGAAGATGAGGTTAGTCCTCAACCATTAGTCCCTGAACGTGAGGTCAGTCCAAATGTTCAGAGTCCCATGCCTCAAAGGGAAAGTGAGAGAGATTCTTCATCTGAACAAGCAAACAATGAGGCTCTTTGTATTAGAAGGAGTGAGTGTGGAAGAATTCCTCGACGTCTTTTCCCAATTGAAGAGGAAATTTTTATATGCACTCCTTTTGAAATAGAGGAACCCACCTCTTTTCAAGAGGCTATTGATTCACCAAATTATCAAGAATGGATGGATGTCATAAGGGATGAGATGGACTCAATGGCAAGAAATAAGGTTTGGGAACTTATTGATCTTCCACCTAAACGTAAATCAATGGGAAAAAAGTGGGTTTTCAAGATTAAACGTAGGGCGGATGGGTCAATTGAGAAATTCAAGGCCTGATTGGTAGCGAAAGGTTTTACCCAAATTATGGGAATAGACTATGATGAAACTTTTTCCCTTGTGGTACGATTTTCCTCAATTCGCCTGCTTCTAGCCCTGGTTGCCCATTTGGACTTAGAGTTATTTCAAATGGACGTAAAGACTAGTTTTTGTTAAGTCAAAATGACTTCGCGATTAATAATTTTGATGAAAATCAAATAATAATGATATTAAAAAGTAAGACGAAGCGGAGAAACAAAAGTAAGACGAAGCGGAGAAACAAAAATAAGACAAATAAGAGAAACAAAAGTAAGACGAAGCGGAGAAACAAAATTAAGATGAAGCGGAGAAACAAAAGTGAGACGAAGCGGAGAAACAAAAGTAAGACGAAGCGGAGAAACAAAAGTAAGGCGAAGCGGAGAAACAAAAGTAAGACGAAGCGGAGAAACAAAAGTAAGACGAAGAGGAGCGGAAACTAAGACGAAGCGGAAACTGAGACGAAGTGGAAACTGAGACGAAGTGGAAACTAAGACAGAGTGGAAACTAAGACGAAGCGGAAGCGAAAATGAGACGATAAAAAGAAAGACAAAGCTAAAGCAAAACTAAGACGAAGACCCAATACCACGTCAGATGGTTAATCAGTCTGAGTTAGTTACAGAACTCAACTGAATAACTGTTTCTTCAAAGATCAAGAAACAAGAAGAAAGAAGTGGTTATCAAGAAGCAGTTGAAGAAGAAGGCTATAAATACGAGTCAGAGTCAAAGACTGCAGAAGTTAGTGATTTTAAAAAAGTTAGTGATTTTAAAAACGTTAGTGATTTTGAAAGAGTTAGGGATTTTAAGAAAGCTAGAAGCATTGTATTCATTGTGTTAAACATTGAGAGCTATTATTCTCTGTAACAAAGCTCGCAAACATCTTTCTGTAAGAAAGAAGAAAAGCTGAGAGCCTGAAGAGGCTAAGTGAGACAAACAATACTTGCTATAAGAGACCTGAAGAGGCTTGGTGAAAAGAATACTTGTACTGTTGTGAAGAATAGTGAAATCTTATAAAGGATTGGACGTAGCCCACGGTTTGGGGTGAACTAGGATAAAATTGTTGTGTCAACTTCTACTCTCAAACTCTCGACTTTTATTCGTATTGTTTTTATATAAGTACTTAGAAGTTAACTGCAATACAGCGTGATATTCTTACTTAACAGTTTTTGAGAAAGCAAGTTTTCAAAAATATATAAGGGGATTGTACTCACGAAAAAGAATACACAATTCAACCACCCTTCTTGTGCATTTTGTATATAAAACATAAAGTCTATACTAACGTGTGATTTACTTCAATTGGTATCAAAGCTCGGTGTCCAAGAACCACCGTTACAAAGTGTGGATAAAGATCCATAGCAGAATCACATGTATATATAGCTGAAGGCGCCTCCGTCACTAGACCACCTACATTCAATGGTGAAGATTACCATTACTGGAAAGACGGGATGCAGCTCTTCATTGAATCTACTCATATTGATCTTTGGGAGATTATAGAGAATGGACCGTATACACCGGCAGATGATGAAGGAAATGCTATTTCACGAATTAGATGGACAGCGGATCAAAAAGCGAGATTCTAACTAAATTCAAAGGCCAAGTTCTTTCTAAGTTGTGCCCTAAGTAGAAGTGAGTATGATAAAGTTCACGGATGCGACACTGCGAAGGAGATGTGGGATACACTATCCATCTCACACGAAGGCACCAGTCAAGTAAAGGAATCCAAGATAAGCATTCCTGTACACCAGTATAAGCTGTTCAAGATGAAGGACGAAGAATCTATCGATCAGATGTTTGGACGATTTCAAACTATCGTCAATGGACTAAAAGCTCTCGGTAGAACTTACGATAATCAAGATCACATTCGAAAGATTCTCAGAAGTATACCCAAAAGATGGAGACCAAAAGTCACCGTTGTACAAGAAGCTAAGGACTTGAGCGTGTTGAAGCTTGATGAATTGCTTGGATCCATGAAGATACATGAAGTAGAACTCGATGCAGAAGATAAACCTAGAAGGGATAAATCTATAGCATTGAAGGCTAGACAAAAGAACCACAAATTCCAAGGAAGAGGAGTTCATCGTCGAAAGTGTTGAAGATCGAGGAAGTCAAAAATGACGACTCTAGTGAATCAGATCAAGATTAGAGCGAAGAAGCTGATGAATTATCCTTTATCTCTAAGAAGATCAGGCGCATGTGGAAGAAGAAGGCAAAAGGAAAAAAAAGAGTTTTCTTTCAAGAAGAATAGCAAAGATGAAGGAAAGAATGAGAAAACATCGGTCATCTGCTATGAATGCAATAAACTGGGACACTACAAGTCCGAATGTCCATTGCTGAAAAGAAAACCCAAGAAGAATAGAGAAAACAAGAAGAGTATGATGGCAACCTGGGAAGATCTGGATTCGTTTGAATCAGATACTGACTCAGAGGCATCGGTGCAAGCCAAGATTTGCCTAGTAGCCGAAAAAGAAAATGACGAGGAGGTAGCCTCAAAATTTAGTGAACGACAAGATGCATATTTAGAATTACTAGAAGATTCTCATGCAATACTTAAGCAGTATAAGTTGTTAAAGAAAAACTATGTAGAAAACTTGAAGAACACGTAAGTGATAGAGCCGGAAAACATCTGCCTAAAGAAACAAATAGACGAGATAAAGAAAAAGGTAGCTGTAGATAGATCTGTGGAGATCAGTCAGCTAAAACAAAGGATCAATAGTCTTTCAGCTGATCTATCAATAAAGGATCAATAGTCTTTCAGCTGATCTATCAACATTTACAGAGAGTACAAGAAAAATGAACGATACGTTAGGGAGATACAAACACCCTAATGATAAAACTAGATTAGGGTTTGCTCAAAACAAAAATCAGTATAAAAGGAATTTTGTTCCTTATAGGAAGAAATTTCATCAGCCTCATTATCATCATTCTATAGATCATGTTAAAACTAACCCCAAAGGACCCAAGAAAATCTGGGTACCTAAGAGATACATAATATCTCCTACAGATATCCTTCCTTGGAAGAAGCAGCCAGCACCAATGGTATTTGGACAGTGGATGCTCGCGACATATGACGGGAAGAAGGTCTATGTTCCTAGATCTTCAGTATAAGAAGGGAGGATTGGTAACTTTTGGAGACAACCAGTAGGGTAAAATAATTGGAATCGGTAAAATTGGTAAATATTCTTTTGTTACTATTGATAATGTGCTACTAGGTGTGTTTTAAACCTAGCAGCACATTATCAATAGTAACAAAAGAATCTTTACCAATTTTACCGATTCCAATTATTTTACCTTGCTGGTTGTCTCCAAAAGTTATGTGATTAGTGTCAGTCAATTATGTGATTCTGGTTTTGAAGTGTCCTTCAATCAAAATTCTTGTATAGTCAAAAATAAGGACGGTTCCATATTCTTTTCTGCCAAAAGACGAAACATTCTTTACAAAATCAATTTAGAAGATTTACAAAGTCAAAATGTTTCTTATTTTATATCAACTGATGAAGAGAAACTGATTTGGCATAAAAAGCTAGGTCATGTTAGATTTAAATATATTTCCAAGTTGATTAAACATGATTTGGTAAGAGGATTACTAAAAATAAGTTTTAACAAGGATTTCTTTTGTGAAAGTTGTCATAAAGGAAAATAGATTAAAACAATTTTTTCTTCTAAAAATATTGTAACTTCATCTAGACCTCTAGAGTTGTTACATATGGATTTATTTGGTCCAACTAGGACATTGAGTCTTGGTGGAAAGAAGTATGGTCTCGTAGTTGTTGATGATTTCACTAGATTTTGTTGGATATTTTTTATCACATAAGGAAGAGTCTTTTAAGTGTTTTAAAGTGCTTTCCAAAAAGTTACAGAATGAAAAAGGAATTTCAATTGCTAGTATTATAAGTGATCATGGTGGTGAGTTTGAGAATGAGAAATTCAGAATATTTTGTGAGGAGAATGGAATTTTCCATAATTTCT
>JAOQMQ010009049.1:0-10616 GCA_027563845.1 Erythroxylum subrotundum | reverse complement strand
ATGCGAATGAATTGTATGGATGGACTGGAAAATGCCGAAGTGATATGTATGAGTTTGATTAGATGAATAAGAATGAAGAGAAAAAAAAATTTAGACCGATTTGGATTAGTCTTAAGGTTTCCAACGCGACCCTTTTGTTTTCGTTTAGAGTTTGAGCTCTCGGATGTCGAAAATTTGTTCAGTTCATTTTGAGATCCATTTGTTTCGCTTTGTGATTCGTTCCGCTACTTTGTTTTTCACCTTATGTTTTTCGTTTCGCTTTCGATTTCTTTCATTTGTTTCCACACGCGTTTGATCACGTTTCCGTTTCCTTTCGGTTCGTTTTCCGGTTGGGGTCCGGTTCCGAGATCGGGTCCCAACAGTTAATGGCTCAATAGTGAGAGGCGTGTTGCTAGATAACAACAAAACCTTGAGGTCATGGGTTCGATTCGTGACCATGACCAAAAAGGACAATTCCGATTGTGTGGGTTGTGGGGGTACGCTCGGCCAATGCCCAGGTACCAAATCCCGAACCCAACAGGTGGCATGGGAGTCAGTCTGTCTTCCGAGACAGGAGGGTGGACTTGGAGTTAAGCGGATCAGAGACTGGAATAGGGCTGCCACGCTTAAGTATGTGTGGCGACTATTCACAGACTGCTCTTCTACATGGACCATGTAGGTACATGCAGTGTTGCTGAGGGATAGATCTTTTTGGCATGTTCGGGTCCCGTCGAGATCTTCCTGGGTTTGGCGGAAGATTCTATTGAGTCGAGAGTGGTGCCGAGGCCTTATCGTGGCTTGTATTGATGATGGAAGAGATACTTCCCTTTGGCAGGATTATTGGTTACTAGATCTGAGCCCTTTATGTGAGCGATTCTCATTCCGTGATCTCTCCTCTACTGGGCTCTCTTAGGATGCTAGGGTCTCGGAGATCATTCATGATGGGGAGTGGTTTTTTTCGGAGGGGAGCAGTGAGCTACAGAAGATCTAGGACTTAGTCTGCATTCGACCACAACTTCAGTTTTCTGATAGTTGGGTTTGGAAAGGTCACCCATTAGGAGTCTTCTCTGTCAAGTCTGTATGGAACCTTCTCCGAGCCTGACGTCCAGTGGACCTGATCCACCATTTATTGTGGTTCTCAGGGCACATCCCACGACACTCTTTCATCCTTTGGTTGGCATCACAGGAGCGTCTTCGGACCATGGACAGGCTCTAGTTTTTTGGCGTCCTGGCTTCTTCGATTTGTGTGCTTTGTGGTTCTTCTACGGAGACACATGATCACCTCTTTTCCTAGTGTCGATTCTCTGCCGAAGTTTGGGGTTCTGTCTCGACGAAGACCCAAACTGCTTGGCCTTCGATATCTTTGGTTCCTCTTCTTCAGTAGGCGCAAGGATTATCGACACCTACTCTCACGGTTAGTACTCTCAGCCACTGTCTACTTTCTTTAGTATGAGAGGAATAATTGCATATTCAGTAGGCGACATCGATCTACCCACGAGATTATTGAGGACATCACTAAGCTTATCCGCTCTCGACTTCTTGGCCTTGAAACTCGTCTACAAATACCTGTTCTTCAGCGGCATATCTGGAGGCTCTCCACATAGTTGATTTGTTTTGCATCGAGCGACGCCTGTGGCCTTTTGTTTTGTTTTGAGAGCCGCCTGTGACTTCTTTGTAATGTTTTGCGAGCCGCCTGTGGCTTATTTGTTTTGTTTTGAGTGTCGTCTGTGGCTATTTGTTTTACTCTGTATATAGTTCTCTTCTTGTATGAACCCTCCTTTTTATTAATATATAAAGTTACTTCCGTAAAAAAAAAAAAAAAAGACTAGTATGGTTGAAGGGAATAAGCCTCATTGGTAGTTGTTCATAGTCGTATCTTTAATTAAATCTTTGGGCTACTTTAGGTGTTTTGTTGTTTAGTGTCTCTCCAGTTTTCTGCATTAATAAATTGTCTTGTGCTTTGACTCAACCCATTGTAAAAGGTTTGGATTTGCATCCACAAGAGTAATCTATGATGTGGGCATCATCTGAGTATTTCCTTAAATCTCTACTATGTGTTATATAAAGATTCTCCTTCAGTTTAGGAGTATGAGGAGATATCGTTCCTCAGTTTTGTAGTTTTAGCAGGTGGAAAGTATTTCAACAAAAACTTTTTCGTCACTTGCTTCATATAGTTAGTGAAGAACATGATATGGAACTCAACTATTGCTTAACCTTTCCTCTTAGAGAGAATGGCCAGCCTGATGGCATCATCATTAGTTCCATTTATCTTAAAAGTATAGCAGATCTTTAGAAAGTTAGAGATGTCTATGTTAGGATCTTTGTCCATTGAACAGAATTGATTGTTGCACTAGTTGGATGATGCTCAGCTTGACCTCAAAGTTGGTCGCTAGGACAATTATTCTCACAATACTGGGTTCCACATTAGTTAAGGTTGGCCTAGCGCAGTTGAACATGGTTTGTGGTTGGTCTGCTATATTGTACAATTCATCCATGTCTACTTGACCTTCCAAGTCCTTTATTCAACGGTCTAATTCAAACTCACGCAATTGTGTCCTGTGAAGATTCTTTCGCGCTATTCTTTCAATCTCTAGATTTACATCTATTAGGCTCTCAAATGTGCTTTGGGTCTGATCGAGAGTCTAATTATGAAAATAAAGAAATAAAACTAAACAACTTAAATAAATAAAATTAGTATAATAAAATAAAATAATGACTAGAATAATAAAATTAATGTTTTCTTAATATCAATGTCTCCCGCAGCGATGCCAAAAACTTTATTGACCTAAATTTAGGGCCAATAATTGAATTAACCGCAAGTGCATTATATAGCTATAGCTGGCGCAAACAAGTACATATCGAATCTCATGATAATAATGAATACTATCTTATTATCTAGTCTACGAATTTAAGTTTTGTTTTAATAAAGAAAATAAAACTTAAACAATTAAAACAAACAAGAAACAATAATGAGTAGATGACAAAAAAAATCACCTAGAAAGTAATCAATATCATGAATTAGTGCCTAGGTAATAAATCTCTCCTAAAACCATTAGAAAATAAACCTTTTATTATCCAATTGTTTCATTGACCATTAGACCGTGAAAATCCTATCGTATGCTAATAACTCACTCAAGATCACTAACAACTAATATTAGGTTTTATCAATCAAATTACTCTGGTTAAAGTTTCTAAGATTGGTTTATTGATTCGTGAATCCCACTATTAGGTTTGACCCTAATCCAGAGAATTGATGTCGATCTATCTCTAGGTTTGCAATTAATTCCTTTCAATTACGATAGATCTATTCATATACAAGATTTCTCAATCTCTATGTTATGAAATCAGATTATGTACTAATATTCCAGATCTATAAGAATATATATGAAACACATAATTGAATCACAATAGATCAATCAAAAAAATTGCATTAAATAAAAGAGTTAAAACATATTATAGCACAAACTAGGTTCATCACACCTAGATACTAACAAGAAGTTTAGTTACACATGATAGAAAACGAAATCAAACATAAACAAGAAGAAAAGTGAATAAAAAACAAAGAGTTCATAATTCTAAATTTCCTTTCTTTTTTATCAAATGTTCTTACAAGGTAGAGGTTTAATGTTGTAATCTAGTGGATTTGTTGACGATTTCTTCATGTTTTCTACATCTCTAGATCAATATCGCCCCTTCTGAACAATCTCTATATCTATAATCGCCTCTGTAAGTTTGCACTTCTATTTTGCCTCCTCTCACTTCATTTTATAGTAATTTTAAGGTTTTTAAGAGATATACAATCTCATATACAGGCGTATACTAGATCTTGTATACTCCAAAATCTCAAAAATTACAAATCTACACAGGCTGAGAGACTTACATGGCTATAGACATGGTCGTGTATCCTTTATTTGCTTTAAATCTTCGTTTTATGCTACGTTTTCATCCTAATTTTTCTTCTTTTAGTTCATGAAGACAATTATAATCTATAAATGCACTTGGATCGAATTAAATACCAAATATGCAATAAAAGCCTAAAATATCAAATATGAGTGTAAATTAGTGTTAAAAATAGAAGTAAGAGCTAGCTTACATTTTATATGAAATGTTCGAGGGTATGTTAAGCGGAGCAATAGGTATTAATTACCATACATTCAATTGCAGCAATGATACAATTTTAGTTAATTAAATTATTAGTTATTTTTCATTACTCGAATACATAAATTTCAAACTCAAACGAAATGAATAAAGAGTAGTGAGAGCGACCAAATACTCCCCCTTTCCCGCTCTTTATGGTTCTCCTAAATGCCTCTCAGTCTTCCACCACCAGAATTTAGAAAACGCTAGTTAACTCCAATTTTAGTACTTCTCGCAGATGTTCACACGAAACTTTGAGGTAGGTCATCCTTATCTTCTAAAATTGCTTAATCAATTCAAACAAGTTGAATTAGAAGAGCTAGGGTTTTCTAATTTGCGTTAAAATCAAACATAATCAAGAAGAAAAACGAATAAAAAATAAAGAGTTCATAATTCTAAATTTCCTTTCTTTTTTATCAAGTATTCTTACAAGGTAGAGGTTTAATGTTGTAATCTAATGGATCTGTCGACGATTTCTTCATGTTTTCTACATCTTTAGATCAATATCGCCCCTTCTGAACGATCTTTATATCTGTAATCGCCTCTGTAAGTCTGCTCTTCTATTTTGCCTCCTCTCACTTCATTTTATAGTAATTTTTAAGGTTTTTAGGAGATATACAATCTGATATACGGGCGTATACTAGATCTTGTATACTCCAAAATTTTAATAATTGCAAATCTACACGGGCTGAGAGACTTACATAGCTATAGACATGGTCGTGTATCCTTTATTTGCTTTAAATCTTCGTTTTATGCTATGTTTTCATCCGAATTTTTCTTCTTTTAGTTCATTAAGACAATTATAATTTATAAATGCACTTGGATCGAATTAAATACCAAATATGCAATAAAAGCCTAAAATATCAAATATGAGTGTAAATTAGTGTTAAAAATAGAAGTAAGAGCTAGCTTACATTTTATATGAAATGTTCGAGGGTATGTTAAGCGGAGCAATAGGTATTAATTACCATACATTCAATTGCAGCAATGATACAATTTTAGTTAATTAATTATTAGTTATTTTTCATTACTCGAGTACATAAATTTCAAATTCAAACGAAATGAATAAAGAGCAGTGAGAGTGACCAATTACTCCCTTTTTCCCGCTCTTTATGGTCTCCTAAATGCCTCCCAGTCTTCCACCACCGGAATTTAGAAAACACCAGTTAACTCCAATTTTAGTACTTCTCGCAGATGTTCACACGAAACTTTGAGGTAGGTCATCCTTATCTTCTAAAATTGCTTAATCAATTCATACAAGTTGAATTAGAAGAGCTAGGGTTTTCTACTTTGCGTTAAATCAAACGTAAACAAGAAGAAAAACGAATAAAAAACAAAGAGTTCATAATTCTAAATTTCCTTTCGTTTTTTATCAAATGTTCTTACAAGGTAGAGGTTTAATGTTGTAATCTAATGGATCTGTCGACGATTTCTTCATGTTTTCTACATCTCTAGATCAATATCGCCCCTTCTGAACAATCTCTATATCTATAATCGCCTCTGTAAGTTTGCTCTTCTATTTTGCCTCCTTTCACTTCATTTTATAGTAATTTTTAAATCTGATATACGGGCGTATACTAGATCTTGTATACTCCAAAATCTCAATAATTGCAAATCTACACAGGCTGAGAGACTTACATGGCCATAGACATGGTCGTGTATCCTTTATTTTCTTTAAATCTTCGTTATATGCTACGTTTTCATCCGAATTTTTCTTTTTTTTAGTTCATGAAGACAATTATAATTTATAAATGCACTTGGATCAAATTAAATACCAAATATGGAATAAAAGCCTAAAATATCAAATATGAGTGTAAATTAGTGTTAAAAATAGAAGCAATAGCTATCTTACATTTTATATGAAATGTTCAATGGTATCTTAAACGGAGCAATAAGTATTAATTACCATACATTCAATTGCAGCAATGATACAATTTTAGTTAATTAAATTATTAGATATTTTTCATTACTCGAGTAGGTAAATTTCAAATTCAAACGAAATGAATAAAGAGTAGTGAGAGCGACCAAATACTCCCCTTTTCCCGCTCTTTATGGTCTCCTAAACGCTTCCCAGTCTTCCACCACCGGAATTTAGAAAACACTAGTTAACTCCAATTTTAGTACTTCTCGCAGATGTTCACACGAAAGTTTGAGGTAGGTCATCCTTATCTTCTAAAATTGCTTAATCAATTCAAGGGTTTTCTAACTTGCGTTAAAATCAAATATAAACAAGAAGAAAAACAAATAAAAAATAAAGAGTTCATAATTCTAAATTTCCTTTCTTTTTTATCAAATGTTCTTACAAGGTAGAGGTTTAATGTTGTAATCTAATGGATCTGTCGACGACTTCTTCATGTTTTCTACATCTCTGGATCAATATCGCCCTTTCTGAATGATTTCTATATCTGTAATCGCCTTTGTAAGTCTGCTCTTTTATTTTGCCTCCTCTCACTTCATTTTATAGTAATTTTTAAGGTTTTTGAGAGATATACAATCTGATATACCGACGTATACTAGATCTTGTATACTCCAAAATCTCAATAATTACAAATCTACACAGGCTGAGAGACTTACATAGCTATAGACATGGTCGTGTATCCTTTATTTGCTTTAAATCTTCGTTTTATGCTATGTTTTCATCCGAATTTTTCTTCTTTTAGTTCATTAAGACAATTATAATTTATAAATGCACTTGGATCGAATTAAATACCAAATATGCAATAAAAGCCTAAAATATCAAATATGAGTGTAAATTAGTGTTAAAATAGAAGTAAGAGCTATCTTACATTTTATATGAAATGTTCGAGGGTATGTTAAACGGAGCAATAGGTATTAATTACCATACATTCAATTGCAGCAATGATACAATTTTAGTTAATTAAATTATTAGATATTTTTCATTACTCGAGTAGATAAATTTCAAATTCAAACGAAATGAATGAAGAGTAATGAGAGAGACCAAATACTCCCCTTTTCCCGCTCTTTATGGTCTTCTAAACGCCTCCCAGTCTTCCACCACCAATAGTTCTCGCAGATGTTCACACAAAAGTTCGAGGTAGGTCATCCTTATCTTCTAAAATTGCTTAATCAATTCAAATAAGTTGAATTAGAAGAGCTAGGGTTTTCTAATTTGCGTTAAAATTATCTCATATTTTTCTGTTTTACAATTGCAGATGGAGGCTCTGTACACCAAGGTCTACGATAAGTACAATGCTCTTAAGGTCTCTCGTTCATTCGATAATGTCTAAAAAGCAAACAAGTCTTAGGATACACACGTCTCTGTTACACAATGTTGTCTTAGTTGATGTTTGCTACCTTGACTTTTCAGAAAAAGAAGTTCTCCGAGTTGGATGAGATTAATGAAGATCAAGAATTCAAGTTTTTGAATTATGTCTCTTGTAAGCTCATTTCTTTATCCCAACCTAAAGTCTTGCTGTAGCAATATGAGAAATTAAGTTCAAAAGCCCTTTTCTGGTATAGATTGTATGGATATAACCCAAGTCAGTTGTCTCTTTGTAAGTGTAATTGTATATATATCATTCAATGGCAACTGCAGAAGAGCTGATTCAGCACTTGAGAGATGAAAATGACAGGTTGTGCACAAAACTGAATGATCTGAGAAGTGAAGTTGCTTCAGTCAGGCATGCATTTTGGATTTCCTTTATGGATTTACCTTATCAGTAACGCAAATTTTAACTCGCCTGATTAGCAGAAGCCCATAACTTAATATGATTCACTTTGCTTGCAGATGCAACAATGATGAACGATATATAGAGTACCACAACTTGTTAACTGAAGAGAACCAAAAGAGTAAGCATATTATGGCCTTTGATAGATAATTTAATATCACACTTCCTTTTATTCTGATTTTGTTTAAGTATAATTTTTTTTCCATGTCTCTTTGTCTCAATACCTGGATTTTTGTTGAGAAGTATATTTCTTATGCATATTTTTGGGTTTTATATTTCTTCATATTTATTTTTTTAAATTGTTTTATTCGTTGTATCTTGTTGATATTTCAACTGAGGTATCATTTGTAACAGACAAGAAGCTTTCTGAAGAAGTTGAGAGGCCCTAAAAGCTGCTTCAAGATGGGCAGTCTTACAATTTGAAGAATAGTATAAGTGAAAACCTACAGTTGAATGTGCATAAATCTTCTCAAGATAAAACAAAGGCGGAGTCTCGAGGCTCAGTGAGATGAAGAACAAGAAAGCATAGTCGAGCTGAAGGATGGACAGGCGTAGGCTCAGTTTCTCCCCCTGGCAATCATCAATATGATACATTGATTGTAGAATCAGCAAAAATCTCATCCAGGAAAACATGTCTCCACGAGGATCTTTGCAAAGATCAGCAAGTATGTGTCAAGATCTGATGGTTTTAGAGCAAAACATTTGAGCTTCCTACTTCTCATCTCTGACTATTTTAGTATGATTTTGCAGCCAGAATCCTGTATAGGAATTGTTGATGTATCAAGTAGGTTCATGCTTTTCAGGTGTAGGTGGTGCTAAAAATGACACTTGTTCTTCCAACTGCTAGTTTCAAGCTCTTATCGAGTACTTAATAGGCATAAATTATCTGCTATTAATCAAACTAAAGGAATTTGCATCTCAACTCTGCATCAATCAAGTGGTAATTCATACATAGATTCCTTAAGTGCCTGCAGATGTTTTACATTTTCGTTTTTAGTAAATAGCCGGTTACTTTTCTAATTCTTAATATCATATTAATTAATGCTTTCAACTATTTGAAATATGCATTTTTTTCTCAATTTTATTCATGCATTATGTATGGAACTCAATTTTTGAAAAATGCAATGATGTGAAAAACATTAAAATTTCCAGAGGCCAGGTTAAATAAATCATAAGGTTGAAAACATAACTTGAATTGGTAAAACTATAGCAAGCAGATGGAAATTTTGTCAAGCTATTCAATTTCTTCTTGCGGTTGCAGTGTAACTATATTAAGCACAATTATTTGAAAACTTTTCATGTGATTGTTGGGCATACAATTGTTTCCTTTTTGACTTATATATGTTTAAAAAAATGCTTCAAAAGCTAAAGCATCAAGCATGGCCTTGATTTTCTCTTTTACTGTCATGAGTTTATGTATATCAATACTAAGGACATGTAAGTTCATTATACCTTCTATTTACTAGTTTCTGATTAAGCTTAAATTCAGCATAAGCTATACCTTTTATCCGTTGGTCAATTTTTGGCCAACTACTGAAGTTTAAATACAAATTTCCTAAAATATTTTCTAGGCTTAGTTTTAGCAATTGTGCTTTGCTTTCTAATTCTGATGTTACTCATCTTTTGGACTGTTAACAGGTTATGCACTCAGTCTAACATGGGTAAAGAAGGCAGCTGGAGAGGAACCAAAATTGGTATATCGTGTTTCAACGTTGGGAACTTTTGAGAGAATAGCATTAGAGTGGATGGGATCGGATTTGATGTTCAGCATGAGCATGTGTCCAATCGTCTTTGAAAGTATAGCATGTGTGATCAAGCTGCATCGTTGATGTTTCTCTCTTTATGTCTCCTGTTCTTGATGATCACGAAAACAACCAATAGTAATTTTTAAGGTTTTTGAGAGATGTACAATCTGATATATGGGCGTGTACTAGATCTTATATACTCCAAAATCTCAATAACTGCAAATCTGCACAGGCTGAGAGACTTAGATGGCTATAGACATGATTGTGTATCCTTTATTTTCTTTAAATCTTTGTTTTATACTACGATTTCATCCTAATTTTTCTTCTTTTATTTCATGAAGACAATTATTAAGTATATAATACTAAGGACGAACAGGATGGACGAACACGCGATTCCATCCCGCCGTCCATTTTATCCAACGACTACCTTAATTTCTTTTCTTTTCTTCTGTTCGTTTCTATCTTGCGATATCACGCCTGTGACTTTTGTTCACAGGCGTGACTTCTTATTTTTCATTTTCGTTTTTCACTCAACATTCCATTAACCACTCCATTCATGCATTTTTATTATCTCTGCATATTATTATTGTTTTGCTTTTTTAGGCTTTTTTGTTATTGTTAATTAATAAATAGGAATTTTATTATTAATTCTTTCATTATATAATTTAATTGTTAATTTAGTTCAATATTGTGTTATATTAATTATACTTATTTTTATTTTAGTTTTTGACTCAACATTCACTTATTAAGTATATTTTCTGTCATTTTTTATTAAATATAATATATATATAATTAATTGACTAATTAAAATGTAATTAATAGATTGATTAATTTCTGCCGTTTTTAGTTTCTGCCATTAACTTTTTAGTTTATTCAGTTATAATTAATAATAATTAATATATAATTATTTAATTGATAGATTAAATAATTACTCAAACTCTATACCATGCAATTATAATTTAAATATAACATATAAGATAATTTATTTATAAATTAGTTTATTCAGTTATAATTAATATTTAATATAATATAATTATTGCTGATAAATATATAATGAATTCATAGA
>JAOQMQ010009007.1:0-10619 GCA_027563845.1 Erythroxylum subrotundum | reverse complement strand
TGAAAACTAAGATTTCGAAAGGTGCCTTCGGGCATTCTGAATTTTTCGTTATGTGTTATGTGGGTTTGGTCAGGTCCCTTATGTGGGACAAGTGCACTTGTCCGTTTTATAGCCTTCTCCCGACTGCCCGCTAGTGGCACTAGAGCTTCGATTTCAGACTCCTTCACGGCTACACCGGACCGCTATGTGGGAAGGTGTAGTACGTTCTGTTCACGGCTGCACAGGACCGCTATGCAGGAATGTGCAGTACGTTCTATTTGGACCGAAACCAAACCATTCTAAAATGTTATGTGCTTTTTGATTTATATCATGTGATGCATCTGTATGTGCTTGCATTCATGTTTCGATTATATTTATGAATTTTGAAAAGTTTTGAAATTTCGAGGAATGAAAGTTTGAGGATTGAAATTGTGAAAAGATTGAAAATTTCAGTATAAATGATTTGAAAGGTGGAAAGGTTTAAGAAATAAGTTTTTGAGAAATTTGCTAAATGGCAAATGTTTTAAGAAATGGATTTTGCTTATTTTTCATTTATAAATATGTTATCCACGAGCTGTCTAGCTCACCCCCTTCATCCCCATCTCCAGGTATCGAGCAGGAGATTGGATGAAGGAAAGTCAAGATGTCCGTTCGATTTTGTTTGTTCTGTGTTTTGTGAACTTGCGGATTGTAGCTTTGATTTTGTATATGGCTTAGAAAGCCATTAAAGTTTGTAGTGCATTTATTTCGTAATGTAAATCATTTATGGATTTATGTATTGAATTTGAGGTATAAATATGAAGATGATTGGGTTGTATTTGGGTTGATTATGAATTCGTTTATTAATTTGAAATATGAATGTGATCGGATATGGATGGGAATTGAATATGACTATGATTTGAGATTCTGGATAATGAGATTGGTTGTGTTGGTTGATTGAGAATTTTTGAAGTGCTAGGCTTAGAATTGCGTTTGTTTATGCTGGATTCCGGACGGGAGGTCCGATGATGGTTGTTAAGGTTGGATGTGAATATAGAAGTGTATTTTGAACCCCTTTGCAGGTTTGGGTTGTTAAAAATACAGCCGTTATGCTGCCCAATTTTTGTCAAATTGGGCGGGCTGGTTTGTATTTTTATCATGTGTGAGAAATTGGTACATGAAATATTAGGATTTTTGAGTAAATTGATGAGTTAGGGGATATGATATAAGTTTAAGAAATAAGTTTTGATTAAGGATAATTTTCCCAGGGGGAAATTGTATTGATTTATATAAGATTGATTCTTTCTAGTATGAGATTAAGAAATACTTGATTTCAAGAAACCAAGTAAGTTTGAGGTTATGGAAAAATTTTGGCAAAGGAATTTGCGATCAATTGGATGAATTTTCAAAAGGGAATTTGAATAAGATTGAATAAAATGGGATTGAATAAAGATGAAATGGATAAAATGTTTCGAGAAAAAAAAATATACCGGATTTGAGTGATTTATACCGATTTCGGATTGGGATTAGTCTTAGGGTTCCAACGCGACGTGGTTCTAAAATTTTCGTTACCCGGATGTTGAAATTCAGTTTTTATCCTTACGCGATTTGTTTGCGTTTTGTTCCGCATTTGGTGATCCGATTTGTCCGATTTGATTTGAATTCGACTTCGCTTCTTTAACCTTCGTCTTATGTTTCCGTTTCACCTTCGCTTTCGCTTCATCCCACTTCCGGGTTCGATCTTCATTTTGCGTTCCATTTTTCGGTTGGGTCCGATTTCGAGATCGGGTCCCAACAGTATATGCTGCAAGCCTGCTACAGAGGGATGCTCTGCATTTGTGGGAAAGTGTACCAGGAAGCCAAATAAGACCGCCAGTGTTGGCATGGAAGGACTTCTTAGCAATGTATAAGAAGAAGTACCTGTCTGAGGTGTATATTCAGCAAAAGCAGAGGGAGTTTCTGAGTCTCACCCAGAGGGAGATGACGGTGAGTGAGTATGAGCATCAGTTTACATAGCTTTCTCGGTATGCAGCTGAGATGATGATGAGTGAGGCAGCCAAGTGCCGTATGTTTGAATCGGGTTTACATCTAGCCATTAGAGAGAAGGTGGTGGTACAGAAGTTTTGTGACTTTCAGCAGCTGGTTGAGGTAGCACTGAGGGTTGAAAACATAGAGAACATAAAGAGTGCTGTGAACAAAAAGAGAAAAGGGAGAGAGCAGTTCAAGAGGGGAGCTAGTACTAGTACAACTACTCCTAGGCCAAAGAGGAGTGCCAGGAGCTTCCCTAAGTTGTTTGAGGAGAGGAACAGTGGTGCAAGTAGGACCAGGCAGATGAGGACTCCTACTTATTCTCATCAAGCCTCTACGGTAGGAGGCAACAGAAGGGGAGAAGGGGACAAGTCATCCGTCCCTAAATATGATCATTGCGGGAAACTCCATAGAGGGGAATGTTACAAGTTGACAAGAGCTTGCTTCAACTGTGGGGAAAAATGGCACATGGTTAGAGAGTGTCCTCAGCCTGCAAGACAAGAGAAAGCTCAGATGCAAGCCTTGAAGAGAATTGAGATAGTGGGACACAGGATAGTAAGTTCTGATGCGGCCAAAAAAGTGAATCCTCCAGGAAGACCAAGGGGGCAAGCACCAGCTAGAGTGTTTGCAATGACATGAGAGGACGTAAAGACTGCTCCAGAAGTGGTGACTGGTATGATGAAATTATATGATGATAATGTGATTGTTTTGATTGATCCAGGTTCTACCCACTCTTTTGTTTCATCAGGTAGAACTATGTTTGGTAAAGATGTGAGCCCATTGGATACTCCTTTGATGGTGAGTACTCTAATCGGCCATTGTATTGTTATTAGTCAAGTGTATAGGGAGCGTAAGTTATGTATTTCTGAGGAACACTTAGTGGTGGATTTAATGCCCTTGAAGATAGGAGGCTTGTATGTAATTTTGGGTATAGACACATTAGAGAAGTACAATGCCCATCTGGATTGTAAATAGAAAACAGTGGAGTTTGAGTTGGACGATGGAAGAAAGGTGATGTTGATAGGAGATAGGAAATTTAGCTCATCGAGAATTGTTTCGGCTTTGATGGCAGAGAAAATGATGAGAAAAGGGTGTGAGGCATTTTTGGCCTATGTAGTAGACACGTGGGCAGATAGAGGGAAGTTTGACGAAATGCCAGTAGTCAAGGAATTCCCGGATGTCTTTCCTGAGGAGTTACAAGGACTACCACCACCTAGAGAAATTGAATTTCCCATTGAACTTCGTCCGGGCATAATACCGATCTCAATTTCGCCTTACCGAATGGCTCCTGCGGAATTGAAGGAGCTTAAGGAGCAATTGGAGGAGTTGTTGGAGAAAGGGTACATAAGGCCGAGCTCTTCGCCTTGGGGAGCTTCGATCCTTTTTGTAAAGAAGAAAGACAGATCTTTGAGAATGTGTGTGGATTATAGGAAGCTTAATCATGCCACTATCAAGAACAGATATCCGTTTCCACGCATAGATGATTTGTTTGATCAGTTGCAAGGGGTTTGTGGAGGGTTTTTCCATAATAGCAGCTCCACTACCAAATTGACCAGAAAGAATCAGAAGTTTGTGTGGTCAGAGGAGTGTCAAAATAGTTTTGAGGAATTAAAGAATAGGCTCACAACTGCACCAATTTTAACTTTGCCTTCAGGTAGCGATGGATATGTAGTCTATAGTGATGCCTCAAGGAAGGGATTAGGTTATGTATTAATGCAAGGGGATAAGGTGATTGCTTATGCTTCTAGGCAATTGAAGCCTTATGAAATGAATAATCCGACGCATGACTTAGAGTTAGCTGCCATAATTTTTGCGTTGAAAAGCTGGAGACACTACTTATATGGGGTCACTACTAGGGTGTTTACAGAATATAAGAGTCTTAAGTACCTGATGAGCCAAAAAGAGTTGAATCTGAGACAGAGAAGATGGTTGGAACTACTGAAAGATTATGATTTAATGATTGATTACCACCCAGGAAAAGCTAATGTAGTAGCAGATGCACTGAGTAGGAAATCGACTATGGCACATGTGGAGACAGTGTATATTCCTCCGTTGAAGGAATCAGCCAAACTCAGAGTGACATTGACACAGGTTGAATCAGATTACATATTGGCTAATTTTAAAGTAAGGCCAGTATTGAATGAAAAGATTAAGGAATTCCAAGAACAGGATGAGTACTTGAGCAAGCTCAAAGAAGAGATAAAAAGTGGTAAACCTTCGGAAATAGAGATAAGAGAGGATGGACTAATGGTGTTAGGTAATAGGTTGTATGTCCTAGAAATATTAGAGTTAAAGGATGAGATTTGTGACGAGGTGCACAATGCTCCCTATGTTATGCACCCAGGGAGTACGAGAATGTATAGAGATTTAAAAGAGCACTTTTGGTGGAAGGGAATATAGAAGGATATTGTAGAGTATGTTAGTAAATGTTTAGTGTGTCAGCAGGTTAAGGCTGAACACCAGGCACTTTCAGGCAAGCTTAAACCTTTGTCTATTCTGGAATGGAAGTAGGAAAAGATTATGATGGATTTCTTGATGGGGTTGCCAAGAACCTGTAGGAAGCATGATGCAATATGAGTGATTGTAGATAGGCTAACCAAGTCTGCTCATTTCTTGCCAATTAAACAGACAGATTCGTTGAGTGTGTTGGCCAAGAAATACATTGATGAGATAATCAGACATCATAGGATTCTAAGTTCGATAGTCTCAGATAGAGATCCCAGGTTCACCTCCAGGTTCTGGGAAAGTTTACAAGAAGCTTTGGGAACAAAGTTGCATTTTAGCATTGCTTTCCATCCACAAACTAATGGACAATCGAAGAGAACAATGCAGACATTGGAAGCAATGTTGAGAGCTTGTGTTATGGATTTCAAAGGCTCATGGGATGATCATTTTCCTTTAATCGAATTTGCCTATAATAATTCATATCACTAAGGAATTCAAATGGCACCTTATAAAGCTTTATATGGTAGGAGATGCAGAACTCCTATTTGTTGGGATGAGGAAGGTGAAAGGAAACTTGTAGGGCCTGAGTTGGTGTAAGTCACAGTGGATAAGATTAATTTAAAGCAGCTCAAGATAGAATGAGGAGTTATGCAGATGCACATAAAAAGGAAATCGAATTTAAAGTTAGAGACAAAGTGTTCCTTAGAGCTTCTTTATGGAAAGGAGTATTGATATTTGGTAAGAAGGGCAAGCTTAGTCTGAGATATATAGGCCCTTATGAGATCATTGAGGAGATTGGGCCTTTGGCATATAAGTTAGCTTTGCCACTGGAGTTATCTAAGGTTCACAATGTTTTTCATGCATCAATGCTGAGGAAGTACCGATCGGATCCTTCGTACATAGTTCAACCTTCAGAGGTTCAGCTAAGGGAGGATTTAACATATGAGGAGCAACCCGTGGAGATCCTAGATTTGAAGGAAAAGGTTTTGAGAAACAAGGTGTTGGAACTAGTTAAAGCCTTATGGAGGAACCATTCAACAGAAGAGGCAACATGGGAGCCTTTGAAAGCAATGAAGGAGAAGTATCAACACCTCTTCGATAACTAAGGTAAGAATTTCGAGGACGAAATTATTTTAGGGGAGGAGAGTTGTTGGATCCTGATTTGCTTTACTTCTTACTTATTATTTGCTTAATGATTTAATTAGGAGGGTTTGTAGGTTTAATTATTTTTGGGCCATTAATAAAAAATTTGAGGGAAGGATTAGAAATTTAAATTAGAAGGAAGCATTAAAGATTAAGTTAGCTTAAGTAGATGGGTAGTGCCATAAAAGACAAAAGAAGGGCAAATTGGGAGAATAAGACTAAGGAGGGGCATAATTGGAAGGAAAGAAGCTAATTTGTGTCTTAAAATTAGAAAAGGGAAGGAAGATTGTTGTGGAAGCTAAAAGAAGAGAGCATTGAAAAACGTGAAATAGAGAGAAGAAGGAGGAAAAACGTGGGAAGCTTGGAAGGAAAAAGAGAAAGAAGAAAAATCATCCTGCCAAAGTAAGTTTATCTTTTTCCTCTTATTTTGTTAGACGAGAACAAGAAAGAGAAAGTATTTTGTGTAAAATGGGTGATGGATTGGAAGAAGATGAATTAAAGAACCCATTTGATTTCTTTTAGGGTTTCTAAGATAGGTTTTGGATTTTCTAACCTATATGGACTATGGGCAGATTAAGTTTGAGTTGGATTTAGATAAATTTCATTTTTCTCTATGATTCTAGAAATTTGGGGGATTTCCATTTGAAATGGAATTAAATGAGAATTTTGGTTGTGTTAGAAAATCAAGGACAACCTGGCCAAAAGCAAGAGGAAGGGCACAAGTGAGTTTGGATTTTCAAGATCTTAAGGTGGGTAATATATTTATAGTGATTGTATGGGCAAATTGTCTTGCTTGCTTGTATGATATGTGTTAAATTGCTTGTTTGAATTATGGAAATTGTTGAAAATGCATTGCAATTGGGATTATGTATTTCCTTGAAAAATATCATCGCATTTTGTATTAATGAAATGATGAGAAAGCATGATAAGCATGAAAAGTATGAATGGGTATGAAATGAGTTAAGCATTGACATTTGATTGTGTTTGGGCAAGAGAGGAACGTTTTGTTAATCACGTGCATGTCGACATGTAACCTTCTCCCGGCTGCTCGCTTGAGGCTACAAGATCCTGAGATATCAGACTCGTTTTGTTCACGGTATAAAATTTGGTTTATCCGTTTTTTTTCACAGAACTCTCGAGCCATTTGTTGTGCATTTCATCATTGATTAGTTAAGCATGATGCATGATTGAGTGTTTTGTTGAGATGGATAAATTGCATGACATGTTCTTTGCGATGATTGTTATATATATATATATATATATATATATATATATATGTTTGATTGTGTGGCTCATCGCCAATAGCTATAAATATATTAGCCACTGAGCTGTGTAGCTCATCCCAATATTTTTTCCACTCCTTAGGTGCAGATCAAGAAGATCAGTGATCCTTACAAGGCAATTAGATACTCCGAGCTAGCTAGACATCTTTTGTAATAAGTTAGTAGCACTTGGCTGGCTTTATAAGCATATCAAACATTAAGCATCCATTTGTATTTGTATTAAGCTTCTGATGAGCGTGTTGATATGTAATTAAAGCTAAGTTCAGATTGTGTTCGGTTCTGTTAATGACATATGATCACTATTATTTATGTTTATGCTTTCGGGTTTTATATTGCATTATATATTTTAGGTCCCTTATAGAGTTAGAATTTGTGTCTTAACTTTGGGGATGTGAGGAAGATCCCGTTGAAACATCCTCTTATGCATGGTGTATCGTCTTAGTTTCTGTCACTAATACGCTTCGTCTTAGTTTCTGTCGTCTTAGTTCCTATCGTCTTAGGTTGACCTTCGCTTCGTCTTACTTTCTATCGCTAAGACGCTTCAACTTAGTTTCTATCGTCTTAGTTTTATCATCTTAGTTTGACTTTTCCTTTCGTCTTAGTTTGACCCCGCTCCGTCTTAGTTTGACTCCACTTCGTCTTAGTTTTTCCTTCGTCTTAGTTTTTGCTACGTCTTAAAATCATTCCGTCTTAGTTTTTCCTTCGTCTTAGTTTTTGCCTCGTCTTAGAATCGTTCCGTCTTAGTTTCTGTTTCTTCTTAGTTTTCCCTTCATCTTAGTCCTACTCCGTCTTAGTTTGATTCATCTTAGATTCATTTCGTCTTAGTTCTCTTCCATCTTAGTCAACTTTTTCTTAGACTGCTTCATCTTAGAAATTTTGCTTCGTCTTAGTTTCTATGCACTATTCATCGTATACTTTTTGTTCCATTCTTAATCCTTTTAAGAGGGTGAATCTCACTTCGAGATCTTCATGAAAGTCGTAGATTTAGAAGTTTTCCTTCAAACTGTCCCCAAACAAAGTCAATTCGACATCTGTAGTGAGAATTATGGTATTTACTCCAAAGCACGTATAATACGAGTAGGGTTCGTTGAGATAACCCTACAAGGAAACCTGCTCACGCTTTTTGACTCCGATCTGATTGTCAGGCTTCGGTAATGGGGTCCGACAATTAAAATTATACAAAAAAGTAAACAATCGAATCTGAAGTGATTGAAATAAGAATTAAAAATTAATGCAAGAAATCAAATTTGAGAACCACCAATTACCAATTGAAATTAAAACATGGAAGATTAACAAATTATGAGGATGGGGATTTATCCTATCATTAATGCTAACTTAGTCACTTTTGCATTAATGTGGTGTCAGTCCTAGACTTTCATTGCGTGGATTAGTCTCTCTCGAGTTGTAATCACTAAGCCCTAAGTCATAAACCCTAATTAAGTTGAGTTACCAAAAATGTAATCTCTCGATTAATAAAACAATTGATAACCTAATTAGTTCTTAAGCATTCCAATAAACAACCAGGTCCTTACACAAGATCTATCTCCGTATATTTACCGATTTGATTATTTGCATGGTCTGTTAGATAGTTTAGCTCTCATTAACCAACCTAATCATTTTGCATTCGATTATCTCTCTTGATTTATTTTCTAAACATGCAATTACAACAAATAATCACAACATCCAGCATTATTAACAACAAAAGCAACTAGATTAATATTAATCAACTATAAATCCCTAAAAGAAGTTAAAACATCATTAAACTAAGGTTCATCATTATCAATTCCATTTCATACATCAAATAAACGAAATAAAAGATGGACAAAAGAAAAGATAGCATGGGAGGACTAGAGGTTGAAGTAGCAGCAGAAGCTCCACCTTCTCTCCCTTCCTTCTTCCTCTTCCTTAGATTTTTGCTAGAGTGGCAAATGGAGGCCCTCTCTTTCTAGGTCATTTCTCTTATCTTGTATATTCCTTTAATAATTGGGGTAAAAACTAGGTTTTACTTGGGTTCAAAGGTTTAAAATAATTTGTGAAAAATTAAGTTCAGGAGGCTGGTCCGTGTATGTCATCGCGCAGGCCACAATCATTGCCTAAAATCAACTTCTATCATATATCCCTGGGTCTTTCGTCGAGTTTTTTCCAAATCTGCTGTGTTCTTCGATATCTGATCTTAAACACTAACAAACACATCAACATACCTCAAACACAAAAAATTAAAGTTCAATAGCATGCTCTAACCCACATAGCACTCAAAACACAAATATCTAACCAACCAATATAATTCTAAACCTAAACATGCATGAATCAATTAATTAACAACTAAAAATATACTGAAATGCCTACTAAAACATCATTCAACCTACAACTATGAACATCTCCATACTTAAACTTTTTCTTGTCCTTAAGCAGTAAAAAAACAAACAAAACACAAACAAACCAATAACAACACACACATATGCAATAATGGTACAATGGCATTGAACTTCACAAATCAAATTTAACTACAAACACAATCCTTTAAGTTGTTCTAACTTAATAACTTATGAAATCTGTTTCTAATTACTTCGGTCTAAATATACATATTAATCAGGACTTAATGTCAAATTCATTCACTTATATCACTCACACACACATATTGATAATTAGTTAGTTAATCAAAATTGTAACTATCCTTAAGTAGCTTTTCATAAGAAATCATGCTATTCACAAAGATCAGCAAAATTTATTAAACAACACACTATTTTTGTTAAATTTCACTAACATGTACCTAGCCTTTTGACGCGAAGGCAAACATTTGTGATCAATGTCCCTCGGTTACTCAACTAGGTCATGTTTTTATTAAGCGGCTTGGTTATAATGTCATTATAGCCTTTTGACGCGAAGGCAAACATTTGTGACGAATGTCCCCGATTACTTAGCTATATCACCTTCTCAACTAGCTACTAGCTCCACTCATAACCTAATTTGTTTCAAAAAAGGCCAATGGAATAGTTATTTATTAAATAAAAACACATACCTTTAAAAATATATTTTCTTGCCTACCTCATTTCTTTAGCTAATCATTCTCATGAAAAGATACTAATGACGCTACTTATTCGATTGACCTAAAATTATAAGTGAATGTGTCAAATTCCTAAGGTGAGCGAACTAACATCTTATCCTAATTAACATGCATATTTAACCAAAGTAACCTAAGATACTAATTTCACAAGCTAATAAATCTCAGCAACCTAAAAGACTATGTTCAAAGCTAAACCAACTCCATTAAGTCCTACCATTGACATATTCACACAAGTCACATTATGCAAACCTAAACAAAACTAACATATAATATGAAAAATTCACACTTAAAATAAAAACATATAATTCACATAATGTAACATTTCCACACTTGGACAACACATTGTCCTCAATATGAGAAGAAAAAATAACGTATAGGGTGGGAATCAAAATAAAATAATACAAAAACTAAAAAAAAGACATAAATGAAAAGATAAGGGTTAGAGCATAAAAACTCATAATAGGGATTGACGTGGTGATGGCATTGGAGTCTGAAACCAACTGTGTTTCATGCCCAAGATTGCCGCCTTATCTTAAAATTGCTTTAAAAGCAATAAGAGAGTTAGCAATCCAAACCATTCCATATCATTAAAAACTTACTTTTATAATTTAAAACAAATCTAATGTTGGACCCCGATCCTTAAGTGGCAATTTAGAAATATTAAATGAAATTCAATGAGTGTTTTTGTATATGAATTG
>JAOQMQ010008772.1:0-10635 GCA_027563845.1 Erythroxylum subrotundum | reverse complement strand
CGTGATCATCAATCAGAACACATACTAGCCTTAATTCATTATTGTTCCACCAATAACGATTGACCAGGGACAGTTTAAAATAATATTATAATGCTTATGGTTTTCCTATCAAGTCACATACTAGATGAAATAAGCCTAATACTATTCATGGAACGTAAATCACATTACGTAAATGATATACATGCATATATAAAAGAAATACCTTATAATATATTATTAACAAGTCATATTGTTAATACATGAATCAAATATGTCCATTGGCCTAGGGCACACTACTAACATTTTTTTGGGAAAGACCCATGAAGGGCTAGGCATCCCGATACCAGTTCGGAGGCGACATTGATGCCGATGATCTGGGTTAAGTAATTTTTTTATTATTTAATTGTTTCTTTCTCTCATTAGGAATTGATTGTGTTATCCGATGTTAATTGATTTGGGTATTGTGTATGAATAATTGAGTTTTCGTTATTATTTGGTTATTCATGTATGAACCCATTGGGTATTGTGAGATGATGATTTCAATGTGTTCATTGAATCGTTAATTACAAAACCATTGCTAGAAGTTTGAAATAATCAGTAATTGTTATATTGAAATTCATGTGTAGCAACTAATGATTCGTAATCATTAGGGATAACATGTCTTAGGTTAAATGACGAATCGTATGTGATTGGTTTTCCTAATTCATAATGCTACTGCCTAATTAAATTTAGAGATCGTATCCTAGGTTGTTTGGCGGTTAGGTTTAATTAACGATCATATCTTGATTAAACAAAACCTAAGGGAAAACTCGGGTTGATTATTAACCCACAATTAATAGTTTCTATAAGAGGTTAAGGAACAACAAATTAATAAAATATGCTTAGTCCGGGTGTAGGCCGAGATTGAACCGAAGAACTGGGTCCCTACCGAATTCCCCACCTTTATCATTTTTTGCATGTTTTCTTTAATTTTTTTATTAGTTAGTTTTATTTTATTTTCTTCTTTCAAAATCCAAAATCTCCCTGTTAAACCTAAACACCAGTTAATTTCATTTCTTAAACTTTACACACACTCTCTGTGGGATCGACCTAGACTCACCACTGCTATAGTAAAAGTCTAGTTATTTTATTTTGACTAGCGTAACGACGCGTGGTCAGTTCTCGTCACTATAAATTAATTATAATTAATCTACCGTGCAACACCACCTCTATAGGACACTCTCATATTTCTCTTATCACTGCCACCTTGTTCCCCCTTCGATCGTTGTCGCTTGGTCAGGTGGCTCATAGGTGCACACTCGTGGACGCTCGCTTTTTGGTCATTGGTCAATGGTCTCTTCACAGCTTAAGGATAAAGTCACCTGGTTAGGTGGATCGTGATGGTCACTCGACGCTCACTCTCCAGTGTTCTCACTTGCTAAGTTTTTAAACACTTCCTTGGCATTTTGTAGGTTTTGCTTTTATGCAATGACAGATGAAAATGTTTCCAATTCTGATAACTTGAAGAATTTCTCCATTGCTCTTGTTTGGACTAAAATTGGCCCAGTGCCATTAAGCATACAATACAACAGGCTCGCCATGGAAATTATGATATGATGTAAAAAAAAACTTAAAGTCTATAAAAGAAATAAAGGAGGAAAGATTAATCAATCACAAGCTTTAATGTTTTTGTATAATTTCTATTATAATAGGATTTAAATTAGAAACTCTTTTCCTACTAGAATAAGGATTTTAAGAACTCTATAAGTATATGTACTCAGCCTTTCATTAATAAGAAGCAATCTAGAATTTTTTTGCAAACTTGAGTTTCAATTACAAGGTGTGATGCTTTCTTTTAAGAGTGACTTTTATACCCTAGGAGTGATTCCTAGTTTTCGACTATCCATTCTTTGTGTTCTTCACTAAATTCTAGCGACCCTAACCTAAATTCTAGTCGTCTCAAACCAAAATTCTAGCCATATTAAACCCTGAAATCCTAAGCTTAAATTTCCAGCGATAATTAAAATTATAGCTATACAAAAATCTAAAAATTCTACTTTCCTAGCTAAAATCCAATCTTGGAACTTGATATTACAACAGCCTAATTTCTTATTTTGTGAGTATTAACCAATAGATAATAATTCTTCTATTTATCCTACATCAATTTGGAATCAGAGCTTTGGTTCACTATAACATCCCGTTATCCCAAGTTAAGGGTTAGGACCCTAGAATAGTGTATATGAGAGTTTATTGAGAAGTCAGAAAGTGCATTTCATACTCATGCATAAAATAGCATACACACACACGTGAATATTAATTTTTGCACATTAAAATGATTGTACATGCATTCATTGACATTTTTCAAGTATAATTGAGTTATAAATGAGATTATATTGAGAATTGTGGTTTTTATGTGTTGAAAATTGAATTGGAGAATATATGTATTGATTTAGAATTTTGGTGAAATTTGGGGACTTTTGGCTATTTTGAGTATTTTTGGACTAGGAAAAATGCCAAGTGGCAAAACAATTGTTAAATGGTAGTAGAATTAACTATCAAATGACAGTGAAAATTTTGGTAAATGACTTTGAGATTTATTGACAAGTGGTATTGAAAATTAGGAGACAATTGAATTAGAAATTGGAGACAAATAGACTAGTTTTTAATAAGGGTCCAAATGGGATCATAGGAAGGTGACAAGTGGCAGTGACAAGTGTCACTACCACTCACCACTCCTCTCTCTCATAATTTCACTTATTTACAAGACATTCTCCTTAATGTCTTTCATTTTAACTCTTGTTTTCATCTTCTTCGTGGCCTTCTCTTCTCCTTCTTCATGAATTGTGTTGCCAACCATCATGAACGTTGAACCTAGCTTTTTCATCTTTCACTTGCCACTTCCACCATGTTGTCTTCTTCATTGCCACAAGAAAACCTAAACCTTGCAACCTCCATGAAGATCGTATGATGTATGGAAAATTAGGGATTCTTGGAGTTCTTAAAGAGTTTGAAGAATTGGAAGCTAAATTAAGTAAGTTGCTTGTTAATCTATATGGCTAGTTTTAAATGAAGCATGTATGATGATAGCTAGAGGTTAAATGGACATAAATGATGTTTTATGTATGATGAACGTGAGTGACAAAATATGTATGTAAATGTCTTGTTTTTGTATAAGTATGATGATTAATGATTCATAAATTGTTATAGAGATGTTTTTGAGGAAGAATGATCATTATATTGGTGTTTGGATAGTGCAGTAAACTGATGAATGAATGAGCATGTTTGAGGTTCTGTTTTTGGGTTTATGATCAAAAATAGATCATGATTTGTCTTGTGAATGTTTTGGAGTTGTAAATTGAGATGAGAATGAAGAAGAAATGAAGTAGAAAAGATGATCTATGTACAAGACGTGTTAGGTGTAAAATGTAGGAAGTTATAAAAATCTGGAAAATTGGAAGAGATAAAGAGAGCTGGAAAACGTTAGCTCTAACATTTCCACTGATTAAGCATCTGTATTTTAGCCATAACTTGTTCTGTAGTTATTCAAATGAGATGATTCTTAATTTGGATTAAACTAGTGACATATGACATGTGGCTACATTTTTATGAAGAAATCGAATTTAAATTCTGTCTTTAATAGTTTCAAAATTAGACATGAAGTTGAGAACTAGGTGCAGAAAATTGGTGGATGACCGTATATGTTTGTGTTTTGTTTTAGAGTGAAAGTGAGGTTAGGATATATGTAACATCCCGTTCTCATACCAAGGGTCAAAACCCTAAAATATGATACATGTGAAATCAATGAGAGATTAAGAAAAATGCATTTTCATGCTCATGCATACTGTTAGCATACACACATGTGAATTTGAATTTTTGCACACATTAAATTGATTGTACATGCATTCATTGACATTCTGGGTATAATTGAATTGTAATGTGATATTATAGAGAACTGTGGTTTTTATATGTTGAAAATAGATTTGGAGAGTGTAATTGTTGATATATATTTTTTGGAGAATTTTAGAAAAATTTTGGTAAATTTTGGACTAGGAAAAATGTCGAGTGGCAAGACAAATGATAAATGGTAGTAGAATTTACTGTCAAATGGCAATGAAATTTTTGATAAATGATTTTGAGATTTATTAACAGGTGTCAATTAAAATTGGGAGACAATTGGAGTAGGAATTGGATTTGATTGGACATGTGGCAAGTGATAAGTGTCACTTGCCAAACAATGTCTTAAGTCCACTAATCCTTAAGTTTTAAAGACCCTCCTTTTTGGTTTAGTCTCCCACGATGCTTTAATTTAAAAGAAGCTTAGGGTTTTGTTTTTGGCTCTCTCCATCTTCCTCTTTGTGGCTTCTCTTCTCTTCTTCTTCTTGATTTTTATTTTTCAAATCTCCACCCACGTTGAACCTCTCATCTTTCAATTTCTACTTCCTTCATGTTGTCTTCTTCATTGCCTCAAGAAAACCTAAACCTTCAAACCTCCATGATGATTTACGTGGGATGCACGGAAAATTAGGGATTCTTGGTGATCTTGAAGAGTTTGAAGAATTGGAAGCTAAACTAAGTAAGTTATGCTTTAAATGTCATAGGTATGCTTAAATGAATCAAGATTGATGAGAAAATTGAGATTTGATGACTTGATATGCAATGCTTATGTATGTGTCGTGGGTGATGAAAAATTTAAGTAAATGTCTTGTTTTTGGATATGTATGATGAGTAATGATTCATAAATCATTATAGAGATGTTTTGGAAGTTGGATGATCCATATAATGTGCTTGGATGAGTAAATTAAATTGATGAATGAATGAACATGTGGATGTTCTGTTTTAGCGTTAATGATCAAATACAGATCATGAATGGGTTTGTAAATGTTATTGAGTTGAAATGGAGTAGAGAATGGAGAGTAAATGAAGTAGAAAAGGGTGATCTTTGTACAAGTTATGTTAGGTGCAAAATCTGGAAATTTGGAAGATGATTGACTGGAAAATTATTCCCTGAGTATGTTTTAGTCTTTATCCAAATGAGATGATTCTTGATTTGAATCAAACTAGAGACATATGGCTACAGTTTTCATGAAGAAGTTGAATTCAAATTATGTTTATAAGAGTCTCAAAATCTGACCTGAATTGGAAAAACTGGGTATGTTTTTGTGAAAATTCGCCACGGTGAACTTCAAGGATTTAGCTAGGATTTATTTCGGATAAAGTTCTCTGCGGCCAACGCTAGGTTTCGCTGCGGAGAACTTGTGAAAATTTCACGAAAATTCCTCTTTAGAGGAGTTCGCCACAGCTAACTTTTCTCTGCACTGAACATGTATTAGTATTTTGGTCGTATCTTCTTTTTGTAGTTATCCAAATGGACTGATTTTTGATTTGAAGTAAACTAGAGACATATAGCTATAACTTATATGAAGAAACATAATTTTAATTCAGTCTCTAAGACTTTCAATTTCTGAATGGAAGTTGAGTATAGGATATTGTCTCAGAATAAAAGTAGTCTGACAATATTTGGAGTGTAACTTTCAGATTACTGAACCAAATTGAATGATTTTGGTGTCATTAGAAACTTAAGACCATGGGGAACACTTTCCTAGAAGAAAGTGTTACCAAATTACTTCATTTTCATAGTCATAATGTTCATGGAAAATAGACATGAAGGTCTGGAATTTTGGGAGATGTTATAAGAAAAAAAATGAGAGTTTGGATAATGTTTAATCTTTTAATGTTGGAATAACATTAGTGAATGAATTTTTGGTATTAAAGTACCAAATACATGTGTATAATGGAAATGAATAGGTTCATATGATTGTAGTTGTGATTCAAAGGAAATGAGTAATGAGTATTAAATAAAAGTGAATGAGTTTTGGATACTGTGAGAGCTAATAATGCTAGAAATGAAATGATGAGTAATTGAATTATGAATTTTGATTTTAATGGTTTTATTGAGGTGTAAATTTAAGTACGAATTATACTTAGATGAATTTTGAAATATGATTGATAATGTGGCGAGAATAATGGAAAGATACCTGGGATTGTCATTGAGCATGCATTGTACATATTCCATATTTGTGCATAAATGAATACTTATAATTGTGCAATTATTAATGTATGTGAAACGTGCATATTGCATAATTGTGACGTTTAGGTTAAATGTTCACATCCAGACATTTCCAGATCATGGAAGCTAATGCTAATCTGGAGCGTACTGTGAGTAGACCTAGATGGTCTCATTTCAATGTTTATTTTGTTTGAATTTTTATATTAATTGACTACTGAATGATCAAATGAATGTGTCTTGATTGTTGATTCCGGACAATGAAGGTCCGATGATTGTGATGTTTGATTTGGATATTGAAGTGCTACTTGTATGTGAATGAGATGAAATAAGTGTACATAATATGATTGTTAAATGCCGGACCATGGTCCGATGATATATGTGTTTTGAATGTGCATTTGCATATGAATGAAAGTTTGATTCTCAATTTTAATGTTGAATGTCGGACTAAGGTCCGATGATATGTGAATATGAGTGAATGAGAATATGCAATTGTAATTGATGCATTCCATTTCATGAATGCATGAAACATAATGACAGTTGTGACCAGAGGAGCCACCGATCAGAGCTTAAAGCCCAAAATGTGAAAAAGAGCCTCGAGCTCAAAAGTGATTAAGAGCCTAAGGCTCACTATGTATAATAAGCCCAGTATCCCCATCAGATAAGGGACAGTTAGTAATGAGCTCGGTATCTAATGGATACGGGACAGTTTAGGTACTCGGTCACAACAAAGTAACAAATGAAAAGTGGGTCTCATGTGCACTACATATGCATAATATGAATGATTAAATTGTATTGAGTGTGAAATGTGAAATGATGTGAATGTGAATTATGTATTACGTGATTGGGTGAGCCATCGATGATGGTCTCTCATTGAGTTCCCAAAACTCACCCAAAATTTGCAAATATTTTTCAGGATCAGAAGAATACCCCGTTAGGCAAATGGGAGTATCCCTATAGTATACAAGTAAGGGATAAAGGTCGGGATCAATTCACGTCTGCATTGTATTTCTTTAGTTTTTTTGTACTGAATTGTATATTCCGCAACTTTTGTATCAATTATGTATGCCGAAAGTTTTGTAAAATGTGTATATGGTTTATGTTGTAATGTAAAGACATTATGACTAAAGTGTTATGTATTTGTGAAAGGACCCAAATGGCTATTGAAAATTATGTTGATTGTATTGTTATGATTGAAAAAATTTACGACTAAAGTGGGCCCGAATTGATTATCGATTTCTGCATATTATGTTTATTGTTTCAAAAAAATTGTATAGAGTTTTGACTGATTTAGTGCTCTAACATGCCACCCTCGCAGGGCACGGACTCGGATATCACTCATAAATGTCGGGTACGTGCCTTGTGGGAGTGAGGTGCTACAATATATGTAGAACCCATTGGAAATGCTCTTGAGTGAGTTTTGTCTCTCCTATGTCCGTTGGACGGACTTTAGGTCTGCTAAACAGACATTTTTGGGTTTGAAAAACTTCCTAGCCTCGTCCATGTCTGTTAAACGGACTTTAGGTCCACTAAATGGACCTTCACGGGTCAGAAAAACCTTCCCAGCCCCGTTCATGTCTGTTTTGGTGGGATGTATTCCGCTGAGCGGACATTCACGGTACACTTTCACAAATTTGCAATTTTGACCCTCTAGACGGAAAAATCTCTCTTTGGATTCTTCACATAAGTTGTAGATCTCGAAGTCTCTTCAAAAGAGTCCTAAAACGAAGTTAATCCGACATCTACAGAAAAAAAAAAGTTATGCCTTTTGTCCCAAGATATGTTTGTTTATAAATGATTGACTTACTAATGTTTTTCCCATGAGATATTTAAGCTTGATTATAATCTTGAATGAGCCTAGTTGATGTTGGATTGAGCCATTAAAGTAAGGAAAGTGTATTAGGTGTTAAAGAATGATTCAAAGATCATATTAATTGGTTATGAGACGAGTATTAAGGAAATGTACCGGGATTGTCATTGAACATGCATTGTACATATTCCACATATACATTTGTGCATAAATGAATACTTATGATTATGCAAAGTTGTGATGTGTATAAATGTGTATGTATTGCATGATTTAGAAGAGCATATTGAGCGTCAACATCTAGACGTTGCCGCGTCTTCGAGGCAATAGCTTTCTGGAGCAAACCGTGAGTAACCTAGATGGCCTCACTTAATTAATTGTTGCTTTAAATTCTATATTGAACTATTTTGTGGAATTGATTGTGTTGATTCCGGACATTGAATGTCCGAGGCTTTTGATGCATAAATGACATATTAGAAGTGTTCCTTGTATGTGAATTTGACGAAATATGTGATTTCTCAACATTTTGTTGAATGCCAGACCAAAGTCCGAAAATAAATATGAACGTGAATGTGATGCATTTCATTACATGAATGCATGAACAGATAATGGCAGTTGTGACCTGAGTAGCCACCGAAAATGAACTTAAAGCTCAGAATGTGATTAAGAGCCAAAGGCTCGCTATGTATAATGAGCCCTGTATCACCAACGGATAAGGGACAGTTAATAATAAGCCCAATATCCACAATGGATAGGGACAGTTTTAGGTACTTGGTCATAACAATGTAATAATCGAAAGTGAGTCTCACGAACATTGCATAAACATTTCAAAATGTGTGTTTGAATGATTAAAGTGTATTGTTGGCTTGTAATTGCATGAGTAAATGATATGTGATTCTCCTTGATAAATGAAAAGATGTGAATTAAGTGCTTACATGTCTTGATATATTGTATGAATTGAGTGAACCATCAAGGATGGTTACCTCACTGAATTCGCAAAACTCACCAAAATTGCAACGTTGATATTTCAGGACGAAAGAGGACACGAGTGACACAGAGACTCTAGAAGAAGCATAGTTCTTGTACTTTTGGAAAGAAGAAATGACTCAAAGGTCGGTTAGTTGAGAATGAAGGATTAGATAGAATTTTTGTATAATTCCTCATATGTGTAGCGTATTATGTATTTAGTTGTGACATTGTACATATTTGGATAATATTGTATATCTACAATGTATATTTGGTTTTTATGAAATGAAATGAGGAAATTTTGCATTTTTAATTATTGTTCCTTTCTTTATGATGCCTTATAAGAGAATATGATTGCTCTAGCGCACCACTCTTACAGGGTATGTATTCAGATATCACAGAGGAAGTCGGGTATGTGTCCTATAAGACTGGGGTGCTACAATTTCTTGGTATCAGAGTATGGCTGGCATCCATAAGATCATACAGGAATATTAGACATGAAATGTCATGAGAAATGTGGATAGTAATCAAAATTATTGTCTATTATAGGTCATCCGCTACAGGTGATCAAGTTGGAAGGTCAGCTGACATAAATGACCTAGATTCAGTAGGAGCCAGTAGAGAGTCTTCTGTATCTCGACCAGAGAGAATGCCTGCCAAAATTCCCAAGAAAAGGGAAAGGAGGTATGATAAACTATGAAAGCAGGGGGTTGTGGACTTCTATGGAACTACAGACCCTGTAGAGGCCGAGGAATGGCTAGAGAGGACATAAAGAGTTTTTGACCAAATGGACTGTTAGTCAGACGAGAAGTTCGACTATGCAGTTTCTTTACTGCAAGGCCCAGCATATCAATGGTGGAAGACTGTTCCAGGCAGTACCACCAGGCCTTGCAATCTAAAGTGGGAAGACTTTTGGAGGGTCTTTAGGGAGAACTACATGCCCAAGATCTACCTGGACAGAAAGATGAAGGAGTTCCTGGATTTGAAGTAGGGCAGTTTAGTGGTAGCAGAGTATGAGATCAAGTTTAATGAGCTGATGGGATAGGCTACCGCCTTGATTCCTACTGAGGAAGACAAGTGTAGGAGATTTGAAGATGGGATGAACATAGAAATCAGGACAAGGATAGCAATCTCCAACTTGAGCAGTTTTATTGAGTTGAGAGCTGCTTCAATCAGAATTGAGCAGCTATTAAGTGAGGGACAAACAGAGCATAGGCAAGGAACTAAAATGAAGAGGCCCAGTGACTTTCAGAGTAGTTCTAGCAGAAAGTTTAGTAAGTACTAGAATAGATCTTTTTGACCACCGGCTTGATCAAGACAGTCGAGATTCAGACAGAGGGGTAGCTTCATCCAGTCTGGCACTGGAAGAGGTGCAGTGTCGGGTCAGTTACCAAATTGTGAGCACTGTGGAAAGAAGCATGATGTGAGTGTTGGAGGTTGTCTGGAGCTTGCCTCAAATGCAGCTCTTTTGATCATCAAATTAGAGATTGTCCTACTGCTATTGGAGCCCAATCTGGTATGAGAGGAGGAGTAAGCGAAGCGACTGCCCAGTAGAGTCGAGCTAGTGGGTCTGGACAGAGAGGTCGTGGTAGAAACAGGATGAGTTCTAGACGTCCTACTCTCAGGACTGAGGTGCGGTGAAACCGACCGCAGTCTCAGGCCTGAGTGTATGCCATGACCAGACAGGAGGCTCAGGATTCTCCAGATGTCGTTGTAAGTGCATTACTTATTTTTTCTTTTGAAGCATTTGCTATTGGATCCCATCTCCGGAACCCAACTCTTGAACCATAAACATGAATCATGTTCCTTTTACCTTGAAGGGTTATCTCCATAAACCCTA
>JAOQMQ010008702.1:0-10640 GCA_027563845.1 Erythroxylum subrotundum | reverse complement strand
GAGTGATAAGTGTCACATGTAAAGTTGATCTTAAAAAGTTTACTACTGTTCTTTTAACTTTGAAAGACAAAGACACTGTTTGTTTTGTCTTAAAAATACCTTCTTTGTGGTTATCTTCTTGGAGCTTGTTCCCTTACACAGAATTTTTCATCAAATATCCACCTAAGTTAAACTTTGCTTTTCCTTATCCTCTACCACTCCCACTTTGTTATCTATTACTTTTTCCTCAAGAAAACCTGACCCAAACCATCTGTAAGATGAAGTATGTGGTTGCATGAAAAAAATTAAGGTTTCTTGATATTTGAAGATTTTGGAGTTTTAACAAGTAAGTACTGTGTAAATCCTTTAGAGTTGTTGGTTTATGAAACCAAAAGGGTGATTTATTTGTCATTCCATGATCATGAAGAAAAATGGGTGTTTGTCATGAACACCGAGGGTTTAAGATATGAAAAAATTTGATGTGTGATTTTTGTAGATGATAATTATTCTATTATTAGATAGTGTAGAGTTGATTATTGAGTAGAATTATCAAGGAAAATATGCATGAGAAGAGTGTAGAAACTATGCAAGTGGTAGAGACATATGTGCTATGTTTTCCTTTTTCACTGTGTATATGTGTACATATATGTGAATCTGTGAGTGTTTTCGGAGATGACCAAAAGAACGAATTTAGAGTTGGAAAATATTTCTAAGATGATGGTCTGAGATGAGAAAGATTGTTTAAATGATATATGGAGGCAGAAATTTAAGAGAATGTAG
Source organism: Erythroxylum subrotundum (assembly GCA_027563845.1). Classification (NCBI taxonomy): domain Eukaryota; kingdom Viridiplantae; phylum Streptophyta; class Magnoliopsida; order Malpighiales; family Erythroxylaceae; genus Erythroxylum; species Erythroxylum subrotundum. The sequence goes on along the minus strand of JAOQMQ010008702.1, from coordinate 9,881 downwards.
AAAATGAAATTGGAGTGCCGGGTTTAGTGAAAGAAGATAAGTTAGAGAAGTTGGTTCAGAATAAAAGAAAGAAAAGCGAAAAAGGGGTAAAAATGTGTCTGAAACTTCCATGACTAAATTGTATTGATCTAAGAAGATTTTCACAAAATTTTCTTCATGAAAGTTGTAGATCTTTCTTTTAGCTTTTTATTGATACAAAGTTTGAAATTTTTGGAGTTCTGGATTAAAAGTTATGGAGAATTGAAGAGAGGGTGTGCGACAGGGAAAATTGTTCAGACGATCGCCCGCTATCGTCTTCAGACGATCATAACCTCGCTATCGTCTTCAGACGATCGCCCGCTATCATCTTCAGACAATTGCAGCCCCGTTATTGTCTTCAGACGATTGCGACTTTGAAGCTTGGAGACGGACAAATATCCTTAAGTATTTTGGCTATATCTTCTTCGTCTGACCTCCAAATGACATGGGACTTGAACCATGGGACTCGTAACACATTGATCTTCATCTCCACCAAAAAAAATTATAACCATTTAAAATCATTTGGGAGAGATTGGTTGATGAAATTTGGACGGAATTAATGAGGAGTTCTGGAAAATGATAACTGGAGCATTTTCACTGAACATGCTTCGGTATTTTAGGCATAACTTGTGATGTAGTTATCTAAATGAGATAATTTTTAATTTGGATTAAACTAGAGACATAGGGTTATAATTTTTCTGAAGGAGTAGAAATTTAATTTTGTATCTGGAATTCCATAGTTTTGAATTTAGGTGGAGTAAAAGATACTGTTTAAGCTTATGAATAGTCCGAATTATTTCTGATTATAACTTTTGGAGTACTGAACCAAATTAAATGATTATGGTGTCATTAGAAACCTAAGACAATGAGGAACACTTTTATAGAAGAAAGTGTTACCAAATTACTTCATTTATTGATCAGAATGATCACAGAAAATTAACCCAAAGGTCTAGATTTTTGGAATGATATAGGACTGAAATGAGAGTTTGGATAATTGTTTGGTCTTGTAATGCTAGAATAACATTAATGAGTGAATTGTGGTATTAAAGTACCAAAGACATGTGTATAATGGAGATGAAGTGGTTCATATGATTAAAGTTGTGATTCAAGAAGAGGAGTAAAGTGAATCTAGTAAAAGTGAATGAGAAATGAGTTGTTATGAAAGCAAATGATGCTAAAAAAATGAGAATGTGATAAATTGTGAAATTTGATAATTTACCCGAGATTGTCATGAACATGCATCGTACATATTCCATATACACATATGTGCATAAATGAATGCTTATAATTGTGCAAAGTTTTAATGTGTGCGTGCAATGTGTGTTTTGCATAATGATGATACAGGATAGAACGTTCGCATTTAGATGTTTCCAGATCATGGGAGCTAGTGCTAATCTGGAGCGTATTGCGAGTAGACCTAGATGGTCTTACTTTATTGCTTGTTTGTTTATATTATGTATTGAATGATTATGAATGTGATTTGATTGTTGAATTCCCGACATTGAAGGTTCGAGACTTGTGATGCATGAAAGCGATATTGAAGTGCTGCTTGTATATGAATTTGATTGAAATAAGTGTACATAATTTGATTATTAAATGTCGAACCACGATCCGATGATAAATGTGTTCTGATTGTGCATTTGCATATGAATGAAATGTGATTCTCAACTTTAATGTTGAATATCAGACTAAGGTCCGATGATATGCGAATGTGATTGAATGAGAATATGCAAATGTGATTGATGCATTCCATTTCATGAATGCGTGAAAGATAAAGGCAGTTGTGACCAGAGTAGCCACCGAAAAAGAGATTAAAGCTCAGAATGTGAAAAAGAGCCTAGAGCTCAAAAATTAATTAAGAGCCAAAGGCTCATTATGTAAAATGAGCCCGGTATCCCCAACGAATACGAGACAGTTAGTAATAAGCCAGGTATCCATAATGGATACGGGACAGTTATAGGCACTCAGCCAGAACAAAGTAATAACTAAAAGTGAGTCTCATGAGTATTGCATATGCATGCGATATGTATGATGTAAATAGTTTGAATGGTTTATGAGTGTGAAATATGTCTGAAGTGAATCTAAAATGAATGTGATTTTATGATTTGTATGTGTTATGTGATTGAGTGAGCCATCAATGATGGTCACTCACCGAGTTTACAAAACTTACCCAAAATTTGCAATTATTTTTCAGGCTTTGAAGAGTTACCCCGTTAGGCTAACTGGAGTATATCCACTTCATACAAGTAACAGATAGAGGTAGGGATCAGTTTGCATCTGCATTTGTACTTTCTTATTTTTTTTGTGTAAATTTGTATATTCCGCAATTTCTGTATAATATGTATTCAAATATTTCTGTGTGTAATAACTTTCCAAATTAGAAAGGTTTGTAAAAGAAACTGATCAATGAGTGTAATAATAATTGTGATTATGATGTTCAAATAAAAGAAAAAAATGGGCCCAATTTGATTAGTGGTTTTCTGTTGTATGCGTGTGATATTTGAAAATTTTGTAATGAGTTCGATTGTTTGACTATTCTAGCATGCCACCCTTGTGGGATTCGCACTCGGAGTCATTGCAACCAAATGATTAGTAGGGATAGTGTTTGGTAGTGTAAAAACTTGAAGGAAGTGGTTACAAATTATAAAAATTCAATAGGATTTGACTTGAGTTTCAAAAGGAATGAAGTAAAAAGGGTAAGATATTGTTACAGCCAAAGCTATCCATTGAGCTATATGTTTCATTTGACAGAAAATATAAGTACTTCAAGCTGAAAATTTACAAACCAGAATGTACATGTAATACAACTAACAAGCCAAGGTTGGTTACATATAATTTTATCATAAGATAATTCAAGAAAAAAGGTTCTTAGATAATACGAGCATTAAAATCAAGAAAATGGTAAAAGAATGTAAGGGAAACTAAATTTGTCAATTAATTCCAGCTTATGTAAGTATGCAAGGAGGAAGGTTCTTAGATCAAAATCAAAAGAGTACTATAACAAATATGGAAAGCTTTATAGTTATATTTTGGAGTTAAAAGAAATGAATCTATGTTTGAGAATCAAGTTTTAACTTAAAAGGTCAAAAGATAAGTTTGTGATTAAAAGAATATATGTTTTTTTTTTAAGAATTTGATAACAAATTTATCAAATTGAACAAACTTATACCATAATATGTACAAGACTTGCTTGAATATCCCAAGTAAATATAGAATAGCACTTTTTAATGCATTGATTCCAAATATCTAGTTGTGGACAACAACAACATCATCATAATATTCAACTCTTGAATTTTGGTATCCAAAGATTGTCCTAACATCATCATATTAGATTTTGTTATGACTATATTAATGAAAAGACATTCTAGCCTTAAGGAACAAGTTAAGAGATGGAAGGGAGACATAGTACATGAAGTTATAAATTGAACACGAATAAATTGAATGCAATGAAATGGAGAATGGAGAGTCATTGGAAATGGGAACAGGAAGTAGGAATTTATTAATAGAGATGATACATATGTTGTCTAATTGGGTAGGAAGAAGATGCAGTTATAGGATATGAGAACTCTCTGTGTATCCTTGTAGTCATGTTATTAGTTTCATATTCTATTCTAAGCATCAATTTAAGACATATGTGGATGAGTATTGTCATAGAGAGAGGTTCATATGCAATTACAGACCAAAAAAATTCTAGTCAGTAAACATTGATGAAGAGCTTCATCCACCATTCGAAAGAGTTATGCTTGCTAGGCCTAAGAAAAATTGGTCAAAAGATAAAGATGAAATAAAGAGAGCTAAAAATCATAATATGTTTAATAGAAGCATAATTAACCATATTTATACCTCATATTTGATTTATTTTTTCTTGATAGTTTATACTTTTATTGTATATTTGCTACTTAATTTGCTCCATGTGTGTTTGTAGGTTATAATTGCCTTCATGAATCAAATGAAAAATAATTCGGATAAAAATAAGACATAAAACAAAGATTTGAAGATACACGGCCCTGCATTAGCCCATGTATTTCTCTCAGCCATACGGAATCGCAAATTTTGGGTATTTTGAGTTATACATGGTCGTATATCACCCTAAAAATTAATATAAAATGATGTGTCTGGAGGCAAAATAGAGAAACAGACGGGTAGAGATGCTTAGAAACTTTTAGAGGCTATTCAAGGGGTGATTTTGATCCAGAGAAGTAAAAAACACGAAGAAATCACCAAAAAAATCCTAGAGAATACAATATCAAAACAATTCCTTGTAAGAACATTCGATAGGAGATAAAAAAGGGAGATTTAAAATTATGAATCCTTTATTTCCTATTCATTTTTCTTTCTGTTTATGTTCGATTTTGTTTTCTACCATGTGTAACTAAATTTCTTTAGTGTCTAGGTAAGATGATCCTATGTCTATGCCATAACATGTTTTGATTCTTTTATTTAATGCGATTGTTGTCTATTGGGATTCGATTATGTGTTTAAAATATGTTCTAATAGATTCGGAATATTATATTATAATATTATTTCATAATATAGTAATAGAGAAATTGTTGTATGAATAGATCTACCGTAACTGAAAAGAGTTTTTTGCTATAACATCCCTTTTTCTCGAGCTAAGGGTTAGAACCCTAGAATACTGTACATGAGAGATATCAATGAGACAATTATGAAATGCACTTCATGCTAATGCATAATTTAGCATACGTACACATGAATTTGATTATTGCACACATTACAATGATTCGTTCATGTACTCATTTGACATTTTTGGGGTATAAATGATTGTTTTAATGTGATTATGACATGGATAGCGAATCTTTTTGCCTTAAAAAATGATCTGGTGAATTAAATTATTGATTTAGAATTTTTGGTGAAATTTGATAATTTTCTAAAATTATGGGTATTTTTGGACTAGGAAAAACGCTAAGCGGTAGAACAATTGATAAATGACAATAGAAATAAGTGTCAAATGGTAGTAGAAATTATTGATAAGTGACATTAAGATTTAATGACAAGTGTCATAGAAAATTAGGAGACAATTGGATTAGAAATGAGGAAACAAATGGACTAGTAGTTTAAAAGACCAAGTGAAGACCATAAAGTGGTGACATATGGCAAGTGACAAGTGTCACTTACCTTGCCACACACCTCACTTACGTATGGCCTAAATGAAAGACAACCATTTGGTCTTTCAACTTATTTCTTTGGCTAAATGCTCTCTCTTCATTTCGTTCTTCATCTTCTTCCCTTCTTCTTCTCCATTCACAACATTTTCTTACCAAACCTACTCTCACATCATCTTTCACTTTATACTTCAAGATCTTTGTTATTTCTACATCTTGTTACAAACAGACCTACTCTATTCCACCTTAACTGTTGATGATCATGTGATGTGGGAGAAGCTAGGGTTTCTTGGAGACTCTTGAAGAAGCTTTGGGTAAATCAAGTAAGTAACATATTAATCTTCATGGCTTTGTTAAATGAAGCATATTTGATGATGAGTTTAGGATGAAAATGATGAAGTGTGCTGGAATATGTTAAATGGAGGGTTTTCACTGAATAGGCATCTGTATTTTGGCCATATTTTGATCTGTAGAAATCCAAATGATTTTAATTTTAGATTAAAACAGAGGCTTATGTCTATATTTTTCATGAAGGAATTGAATTTGAATTATGTCTTTAAGGGTTTCAAAATTTGGCTTGAAGTTGAGTACAATGTGTTGTCGCAGTTTGGCAATAGTCTGTAGTATTTTAGGTATAAATTGCAGAATATTGAACCAAACTATGTGAAATTAGTGTCATTAGAAACTTAAGACATATGGGAACATTTTTTAAGAATAATGTTTTTCCTAAATACTTCTTTTTCCTTGTGAAAATGGCCGTGTAAATTGACCCAAAAATCTGTTTTAAGAAAAGCCATCAGGTGGTGCGCGATCGTGCACAAGCACGATCATGATAAAGAGGAGATATCAGGAAGTTCACGATCATGCATAAGCACGATCGTGAAAAAGGGGAAACGTTAGGTGCACGATCGTGATAGAGAAGAATCAGCAGGAAGTGCACGATCGTGACAATGAAGGTGCAATACTTTTTGATAGTTTTAAACACCCTTCACTCTTTTAACCATAACTCCTTCTCTGGACTTCCAATTGACTTGAAATTTGAACCACAAGCTCCTCACACATTTTCCTTCCTCTCCACCAAATTTCATTGTCATATGAATTCACTAGGGAAGGATTGGTAATTGGTTGATTGAGGAACTTAGGAAATCAAGTTTCGTAAGAAATGATATATGATTGATCATAAGATGTGAATTAAGGAAATATACCTGGGATTGTCATTGAGCATGCATTATACATGTCATATATACATATGTATATGGTTGATTATTCATGAAAATGTGCAAATTAGTAATGTGTAAATGTGTATGTATTGCATGATATTAAAGAGCAATTAGAGCGACAACATCCAGATGTTGCCAGGACTTCGAGGCAATAGCTATCCGAAGAAAACTGCGAGTCGACCTAGATGGTATCACTTTCATTGTTTGTTATGTTTTAAATTTTTGTAATTACTACTGAATGTGAATGTGATTGAGACAATTCTGGACATTAATAGTCCGAGGAGTTTTATAAATGTGAGAACATAGGAAGTGCTTCATTGAATGTGATTTTGATGAAATAAGTGATTCTCAATGTGTATGTTGAATGTCGAACCAAGGTCCATTGACAAATGTGAATGAGATTGTTATCATGAATATGAATGTGTAACATTGAGCACATTTGATTGACTGAATACATATGATGCATTTCACTACATAAATGCATGATAACATAAAGGCAGTTATGACTGGAGTGACCAATCTAAAAGAGCTTAAAGCTCAAAATATACATAAGAGCCATAGGCTCAGTTGTTAATGTGCCTGGTATCCACAAGGGATATGGGATAATATCTAAAACAAGCCCGATATCCACAAGGGATATGGGCCAGTAAAAAAGCACTCATTCACAACAATAACAATTGAAAGTGAGTCTCAAGAGCATTGCATATATAATTGATAAGTATGTTTTAAATGATCGAAATGAATTGATTTACTGCTCTGAATGTGAAATGTGAAATAAGTGATCAAAGTGTTATGTGTTGCTATATGATTATTGGTGAAATGATGTATATTATATGATGACATGAAGTGTATGTGAATTTGAAGTATGAACTGTTGTGTTATGTGATATGAGTGAGCTATCGAGGATGGTCCACTCACTGAGTTTGTAAAACTCACCCCAAAATTGCAAAATTATTTTTCAAGCTCAGAGGAGTTACCCCGTTAGACCAACTGGAGTCTAACCATTGCATATAGATAAAAGCTAGAGGTCGGCATCAGTTGTACCTGCATATGTCTACAGTCTTTCTTTTGTATTTTAAAAATTGTATTCCGCAATTATTGCACAACATTTATACGAATTAAAAAATGTACTGACTGTATGACTGTAAATGTTTTGTAATGGGCCCAGATGATTACTGGAATATATGATGATGTGTTAATTGTTTGTAACACTTGTGACTGAATTTTTTTTTAATAAAATAGGCTGAAAAAGGTTTATTGTTCCTTTTAAATATGCGTGTGATGTGTGACAAATTTGCATTGAGTTTTTTCTAGCATGCCACCCTCGTAGAGTATATTCTTGATTACCATCGGTATGTTCAGGGATATGCACGATGACAGTGGGGTGCTACAATTTGGTATCAGAGCCCAGGCTTAGTATCTTATATAGGCGTTTTTCAAAATATGTGTCAAGGTACATGCATTTTAGACATGTCTTAGCATGCAGCGACAAAGGATCCCTAGTCTGAGTCGTATTTAATGAGACACACGCATGAGCATTCGTTAAGAGTTTAAGTTGTTAGAAGCAATCAGAAGGATGACGATATATCAGAATGTGAGAAAATGAAGGTTTATGGATATTTAGAAATAAGAAATAGTATCTGGTTCTGTATGACAGATAAAGATTCACTACATTTGTATGTGTGGTTGTATCATTAAACATGATATCAATATTGTACTGTAATGGTATACCCTTGAATGTGATATAGATGTAAATATATTGTTGTTGATTGATTGAGGAAAATAGAGATATGGTAGAAATGACAAGATTTAAAGTGTATAAACAAAGTTAGATGAAAAATTTTTTCTATGATCTTAAGAGGTTGAAATTGGGCTTGGAATGGTTGTTTGATTATCGTGATAAGAGTTTATGATTTAGTGTAAGAATATGTCTGTGGAATTGAGATTAGAATTTCATAATTGTTAGGCCTTTATAATTCTGAATTGATTGAGGATATACATATGGAAGATGAAATAAATGACAATAGGAAGATGAGATAGAAATGAGGAGAGAATAAAAGGCGAATGAAGTAGACATGAATGACTTTACATGAGATGAATGATATGTAGTAAGGAGAAGGTTAAAAATGCATATAAGATAGGATTTTATGAATCAATGAGAATAAGAAAAAGATGATGAATCAAATGAGTAAAGTTTTGAGAGTTAATGCAATCAATATGGTAGTTGAATTATTATGAAATGATGTAGCATTAGAAGAGGTAAATTATGGAAAATTGGAGTAAAATAGATATTAGTATATGTGTTAATGCCATGAAGAAAGTGCTGAGCACGATCGTGGCCTCACCCCACGATCATGGCCTGAAAAAAATAAGTTTCTGTCACGATCGTGGCAGGGATACCCCGATTGTTGGCAGGAATAAAGAGAGAAATGTTGTCTAGGATCAATTGAGATCAAAGTATCATTATTGTAAGATATAAATTGGTGATGTATCGGAAATAAATCTCTGGATAGAATGGGATCACCTTGATGATACACACCTAAGCATATGCGACAATAACCATGCCTACTATTTCATCGAGTTTTGGTAAATAGAACATTATGACCTTGTAAGAAACAATAGAAACTGATTTTCTTGAGGTACTAAGAATGGCTGATAAGCAATGATGAAAACAGTTGATTGATAAGGATTACATGAACAGTATAGATGATAGTAGCAAGATATCTTCTTTTAAAGAAGAATTTCACCGAATTAGGTTAAGTAGACTAGATGGTTTACTTCTAAGAATGAATGATGATGGAACAAATCAGAAGCGAATATTGGACTCCCTTTTCTAACTAAGACTCAGGCATAAGAGGTAGAATATGCTACTGAGAGTGTATGCAATTTTTTTGACGTAAAGTATCCAACTATGTGATTGGATTCTTGAATTTGAGGAGACACTGTTGACCCCGAACTTTTTGATTTAATGAGAAATTGTTGGCGATAATTTATATGTAAAGAAAAGGAGAATTCTTGAATTTGAAATGAAATAGAGAAGATGGTTTAGGTACAAGATGGGTTATATGTGATATGTTGGAAGTTAAAAGCTGGAAAATGTAGTTGGAACATGTTCATTGAGTATGCTTTGGTGTTTTAGCCATAACTTTTATTCTAGTTATCCAAATGAGATGATTCTTGATTTAGATTAAACTAGAGAGATAAGGCTACAAATTGTCCAATGAAATCGAGTTTTAATTCATTCTCTAAGAGTGTCAATTTTCGAATGGAAGTTGAGCATAGAATATTGTTTTAGTATAAGAATAGTTCGGAAAATGTTTGGGTATAACTTTCAGATTACCAAACCAAATTGAATGATTTTGGTGTTATTAGAAAATTGAGACAATGAGGAACATTTTTGTAGAAGGAAGTGCTATCAAATTCCTTCAATTTTTCCATGATCATTAGTCAAGAAATTAGAAGTATAAGATGTTAGTTACAAAGACAAAAGAAGGGTAAATATGGAAAGACTAGTTAATTA
>JAOQMQ010008678.1:0-10641 GCA_027563845.1 Erythroxylum subrotundum | reverse complement strand
TTGGTCATTAATATTTTGTTCTTTTTGTTACGAAACAGTTAATCGTCACACAATATTTTACTTGTTGTGACAAAAAAATTTATCAATAAATATTCAATTAATTAATGTTTACTTTATATTGTCATAATAACTGAATTATAACTACGGTCACAACTATTCGTAATTTAGTGACAATGTTTTTGTGACTACCTATTTTTTTATCACAAATACGATATTTTTTAGTGCCAAGACAATTGATTGACACTATTGTTTTGATATCTGTGATGATTTATATTGTTGTCACTAATACATGGGTAATTGTGACAATTTAGTATCTTTCACAGTTAAATTTTCACTATTAATATATTAATAGTGTTAAAATTTATCTTATCACTAAAAGATTATGAAATTTGGCGCCAAAATAATTTTGGCCGGAATTAATTGTAATTGTGACAAAACATATGTTAGTAACTACTATTTTCTATTTGTTGTAACAAAACATAGTTTGGTCACTATTATTTCTTTCTTGTTGTGACGAAACGATTTATCGTCACACAATACTTTACTTATTGTGATGAAAATTTTTGTCAATAAATATTCAATTAATTAGTGTCTACTTAATATTGTCACAATCACCAAACTATAACTATGGTCACTACCATTTATAATTTAGTGACAATTTTTGTGTGCCTAAGTATTATTTCGTCATAGATACGACGTTTGTTGTGATAAAACAATTGATTGATACTAATATTTAGATTAATTGTGATTATTTATTTTTATGTCACTAATGCAATGGGAATTATGACAATTTAGTGCCTTCACAATTAAATTGTCATTATTAATATATTAATATTGTCAAATTTTCTTTTATCACTAAGCTTTGTTATTAAAAGCCTATGTACTTGTTATAACGAAAACTTTTGTCAATAAAAATTCAATTAGTTAGTGTCTACTTATTATTGTTACAACAACCGAACTATCACTATGCTCACTACTATTTGTAATTTTAGTGACAAAAATGTTTGTTGTCACTTGATCAACTTTTTGTTACAAAAGTTATTGTCCATATAAATGTAACGAATTAATGATAAATATTTGTTTTCATAATAAAATATTAAAATTAACCAAAACAAAGAATATTAAAATATTTGTTTTTAGAGACCAGAAACTACTTATCATTTTACAGGACGTCCATAATTTTGCATGGCCTAAGTGAAATTAAAAGTGGAAGCAAGGTAAAAGAGAGCAAAATGACGGCGGACCCAAAAACACCATCAGAAAAAGGTCCAAAATGCAGGCAATAAAAGCAGGAAACGACAGCAGAAGGAAGGACGCAAACAAATTTGTGCTACTTTTGCAAGAGTGGTGAGGGTTTTAATAAGAGTAAATAGTGAAGTGAGCCAGGATTTTAAAAGAGGAGAATAGAAATAGATTGTAGCGGTGACAAGGAGGAAAAGAAAAACGTTTTAACGTTTTAGGTTTTTAATTTGGGAAGATAAGTGGGACTAGCGGCAACAGAGGGGAGACGCGACAACAAGTGGGAGAGGCATGCAGCTGCGCAGAAGGCTTGACGCGAGGGACTAGACGCAGGCGGCACTCCAGGATTTTGACGCACGCGGGAGAGAGTAGCTGCAAAGGAGACTGGACGCACGTGAAGGGACGTCGCTCGCAAGAAGACTGGACGCAACAGAGACCTGACCCAAACGACGCTGCACCTGAGTTCTTCGTTCCTAGGTATGTGAATCGAAAGTTCAGTAATCAATACAAGGTAACTATTGGCGTTGATTTCTTAACAAAAGAAGTCCAGTTCGAGGATAGGTTGTTCACATTGCCGGTTACAATTTCAGATTTTCTTTTTTGGGTTTAACCAATGGATATTAGATGAATGCTAATCATATGTGGTCATGGACTTCTCTTTTGTGGTTTATGTCTATGTGTTGTCTAAGTTCTGTACCTTGTGTTTGGAAAGTAGGAAAAAATGATGCAGAAGAATGAGTAATGTTTCAGTTGAATGCTGTTGGCATGAAAATGGTAGAAGCATGGGAAATAAATTGGTAATGCCAATTATTGGTTTGGATTAATTGAAGCATAGTAGTCACATGAATATTTGTGAGGTTCTGATGTTATGTTGCCTACCAATGAGTATAGAGTTCGTCCACTGCATATATGTGGACTGTGAATCATTTGACAACTTCTTGAATAGTTGCTCATTGTGTGTCTAGTGTAAAATGCTTTGGAAGCATTATCATCATTGGACAAAGTAGGCATTTTCACTTTGAAATCATATATTCTTGATTTCAAAGCTCTACCAGGTTCAGTACCTTTCAGAATCATTGTCTTGGCCTTTCTATCACTTATTCCAGGGAAGCTATAACCTTCCTTTCCTAGGTAAAATCACATTCCTCTGATATTGTTCTACTGGTCATTGAATTTCTATCCATGTTTTAATCATTATGCTAGCCTTCACTTTCTGTTGTAGGCCAAGATTAAAAGCTTGGAAGTTCAACTCAGTGAAGCCTCTGATCAAGAAAAGTTAAATGTTGGTTCAGATTCATCTTCTGGAACTTCATTTCCCAGGGGACATGGGGATGGAGATACTTCAGCAGTAACCAAGAAACTTGAAGAAGAACTAAAAAGACGTGAAGATCCTATATCTACTTGTATTTAACCAACCTGCTACTGTACATTGTTACTTTCTTGTGTCAAGGTCACATATAGTTTATTTTTCATTTGCATGTGAGTTATTTCCTTAAACTAGCGACAATTCTTTTGTGTTTTATTGTATGCCAACATGACCTATTTCTTGACAAGGTTGCGACCACAGGGCTTGGTGGAATTCCAGGGTATGTTCTTCCTTATGTGCCTTCTACCAATTTGCTCACCTTCTAAACTTTTTCTTATTTATGTGTTCTGTGTGCTAGTGCATATGCTTGTGAATTGATTTTTTGGCATGTAAGTAAGAATGATTAAGATTTTAGTTCTTTATCTATATTTTTACACCTTTGGCAACAAATCCTTATATGTAACTAGATATACAAGACTCTTACATTATTTTTCTGTCAATTACTTCCTTACTTCATTTCCAACCTAATTACCATCCTTTGAGTATGAGTTATACCTAATAAGCCTTTATAATATTGAATTACATGTTCTTTAATCTTTCCTTCTTTCATCATTTTGATACCTTCAGCATCTAGCAATATATACATCTTACTAGACTTCCTTCTTCTAACTAATGATGCATAACAGAAAGCACAATTGTTGTCACCACATTGGAGCTACTTATTATTTAACTTATTGATTTAATTAGTTGTGCCTTCAAAAGCTTGCTTTCTTAGACTAGCTTATCAATGGTCACCATTTCTTTAGCTTTCAACTCTTGATTATGCTTGTTATATGAAAGAAACAATTGAATCTCTTTAAGGGGTTTATTGTCATATATTTTCTCTCCTGTAATTTATTAAATTGCTCTTTATTCAGTTTTAAAAAATTTAGGTTTAAGCTTTTTCAACCATTGGTAAGCTTGTACATAGCACAATCCTTAATATCATGTCTTTCTATGTCGACAACTATCCTTTAAAACTCTTCATCTTTAACCTAAACATTTTTGAACCTAAAAGGGATCCTTTCCAAATCAATTCTCCTATTAAAGTGTAGGATAATAGGTCTTTAATCTAAGAGGCATGAAGTATCAAACACATCAAAATAATTTTTGAAGTGTTCAGGCCAATTTTTTTTAAATATAACTTTATCCAATATGTAGCATATATGTCGATTAGACCAAGTAATGGGTTGTCCATAAAATATTAAGTTCTTCATTTGCTACTTTTGTTAAACCACAATAGACAATTTATGTGTTTCAGTTTAGGGATTATTGACTTTAGGGTTAGTGATTTGAGAATTTTTAGTTTATAGACTTAAAGTATTTTTCTCTATATTTTAATTAATATATTTATAATTTTACATATTATTTTAATCTAATCAGAAGTTTCATATCATTTGGGTAGGACCTAGGTAAACAAGAGAACTAAATGAGTCCACCTGGCTTACACATTAAAGAAAGTGGAATCGAAGTTAAGTATACTAAACAATTTAGTCCAAAAGAGGGTTAATGTTTAACATTTTGATAATAACAATGACTTATTTGTTAACAATAGAACATTAAGGATATATTTGTCAAAATAGAGAAATGTTAGTTTTTCTTAACCTACTATATGGTTCAACATGTTTCACTTATGTAGATACATACAGAACCACGTTTCATGTATCACTTCTACTGGTCCCACTACTTATTGTATATATAATTGAAAATTAAGTTTCTGTGTATGACAGATGCAAGGCCACTGATTTTTTTTCCTTATTTCCTTGTGCAGAGATTACATGAAGAAAATGAAAAATTGTTTGATAGATTACAGAAAAAGTATCATCAATTGGATCTCCACAGGTTCTCTTTTCATCTGACGAACATTTCTGAAGAATGTTGATACTTCACTTTCAATTCATTGTCACTATTGTGTGCATGTCACCGAAAAAAACAGTGTAAAGCTTATATTAGGATATCATTGGCAAGACTTTTGAACCCTTCTTGGATAGAAACTTGTGTGTAGAGTAGCAAAGGTTTCGAGTTTTTTCACTTTATTTCAAGAATATTGGTCTTTAGGTTCTACTCTTTTCCATTATAAAAGATCCTGTGTATTGGAACTTAGAGATCATTTATCTTGATCCAAGTTATTTGAAATGTTGATGTTGTGTATTTATTGTCATGATATTTTTTTTATCTCTCTCAGGTTTTTGCTATAGAGCTTTTTAACAGATTTTGTCAATATCGAATTTCACAGGCGTGTAGATATATGCAAAACATTTCGGTACAATTTTAAGAATTTTTTATCTTTTTCTGATGTTGACTGGTGAAGTGATAATGGCATATTCACCATTGTGTTTTTCATTAAGTTTGCTATATGTTCTAATGCTACCACTTCATGGACTTAATAGGGCTTACAATGTTGGGGTTGCTTTTCTATTGTCTGTCTTACTGCTATCATCTATTTTTATTCATTAAGTGATTAAAAACATAGGCCAGAACGTTCCTAACTAGTTTTTTAAATGGATTATTGATTTTAGTCATTGAATCTTCAGCAACTCTTCCTTTGAATATTAAGTGCCACTTGCTGTATGATAAGATAAACTGTACTGTAGATTGAGGATTCCCTATGGACAGTTCATTCCATCAAAACCTTTCAGGCATCAACCAATGTTCTTATTTACCTAGTTTATACTAATATCTAGATCTACAGTTTGTTGTCTGCACAACAGCTTAGGCATCTCTTTACAAGAACTCTGACTAGTTTACTGCACAAACATAGAAAGATGGAGTTAATGTTTTGACTACAGGTCTCTCACAGTGCGCCATTGTTTCTTCTTCATCATTAGTAATTCTCATACTGGTTTGCCGTCTTGTTCTACAAAGTATTCTAGGAGATGCATGCAAAATATGCATTAGCAAAATGTGCAAATTGGATTTTTAATTGTAGTATCTAGCTTTGATAGTGTATTGGTAGGTGTTTATCTCTGTCGGTCTTCTTTTCGTTACCTTCTGTCATTTTGCAATTTTCTTTTGTAGGTGAAAAGATACATTGATGCCTACTCATCCTCTTCAGTCATTGGGTTTTCTAATGAAGATTTGTTACACATATCATATGTATATGATACAGCATTAGTGATAAATTTATTGTAACATATATTCTTTATTTAGTGACAACATTATTGTAACATATAACTTTCATACTTGTGACGAAATCTGTTAGACAATATAGCCACTGATGCAAATTTCTTTTACAGCTAATGTAATTCCGTTGATGAATTGATAGTTTTATTTGTGATAATAATAAACACATTAGTGATAATACTTTTTGTAAGAACCAATTTTTATTTTTGTGATAAAATGATGTTGACACTTTTTTGTTAAAAATATTAGTGACCAAGAAGTAATGGACACTGATTAAAAAAATTATTAATGACATATTTTGTCACTATTTATAATTATTTTAGTGGAGATAATGTTGTAACAATAAAATGAAGTATTGTTATGACTTCATTCGTCACTACTTTATATTATTTGTGTCAACAAATTTGTTATAAATATGCAAAGTTGATGTGACCATATAGTGTTGTCACACATTCCATAGGTTTTAGTGTCGGCACTTTTGTCATAATATAATGAAGTATTGTTACAACTTTATTCGCCACTACTTTATATTATTTGTGTCAACAAATTTGTCATAAATAAGTACAGTTGTTGTGACCATATAGTGTTGTCACACATTTGAAAGGTTTTAGTGTCGGCAATTTTGTTACAATAAAATAAAGTATTGTTACGATTTAATTCGTCACTATTTTATATTATTTGTGACGATAAACTTGTCATAAATATGTAAAGTTATTGTGACCATATAGTTTTGTCACATATTTCACAAGTTTTAGTGTCAGTATTTGTGTCACAAAAGTGTTGCATAATTGTGACCATTTTTAAAATTTGTCACTATTTTATTGGTGACGGAGGTACTTGTGACGGGAAGTGACGATTTCAAATATTGGACACTATTAATAACAGTGACAAATATTACTACTTTTAGTGACAACTTTCACTTTCACTATAAATACAATTTCTTGTAGTGAAGCCAACACTCTGCCCCATATAATATGGTAGGCCGAATCATCGTTTTATAAAATTTTCCTTTGAATTTTACAGGAACCTTTTTTTATCACATAAAACACTTGAGACATTCCGCTATTTGATCCACCCAGACCTAGTACGATGTAATATGTCATCGTCGATATCATTAGGTAACAAGCATTTAAAACCCAACTCAAAATTAAATCAACAATAACAACAACAACAACAACATTTATTATGAATCTTACTGATACGCTGAATTTGGGCAGGTCTAATAATATGCAACCTTATCTCTAACTAATAGAGAGATTGTTTATAAATAAACCCAATTCAAAATTAATTAATTAAATTATAAATTGATTAAATTTTAAATAAAATTTAAATTTTAATAATTAATAATTAATCCGAGTCAATTCAAATAATATTTCAAAACAATTAAATCTAATCAAAGTTGGTGTAAAAAAATCAATTCGACTGTTGCCATTACTTGAGTATATATATATAAAGAAAATGACTGTCCAAGAAACACGTACCTTTCTATTTATCCATCCGTTTCTTTCTTGCTTACCATATATTAAACCTCTTCTGCTTTTTGAGTGCGATAATTTGGAATCGCCAACTTTACGATCAGACCAATACACGCGTGCATGCACACATCCGATTATTCACTGGGAACAACTTACTGTTACGCATCTGCCTTGCAATGATCATTACAGATTAAAAAGAACGGAGGTACATGAGCCAGCAGGACACATAGTGATGGATGTGGGATAAGTCTGTGCCCTGAAAATGAAGCCACGGTGAGGCAACTTTTGGACGTGAACACAAACTGAAACCATTAAAAAAGATGCAGTCATTTCAAAAGCGATGGGAAAAGCAAAAGAAGAAACTCGTCGGAAAGCATGTAGATACTAGCCCGTAGATACTAGCCTTTTCTTTTCTTGCTTTTCCCATCTCTTTTAGGCTGTATTTAACTGGAGAGTCTCTTAGTAACTATTGATCAGGATAAGATTGAGAAATGGTTCGGAAGCAACTGGCCATTATTCAACCAACCTTTCACGGATCGGATGATGGAATTAAAATGATAGTTTATCTTTTATTCCTTCAAATTGTAACCAATCACTCTTAAATAGGGCGACGATGAAAAATTCCGCTCCTACATTTGACGCAGGCAGAGGTTAAAATCCGCACGACATGACTGATTTTCCATAGCAATCTATTCCTTCGTCCCTGCTTGGAACCCCGGTATATGGAGACCTGCACCAAACTCATGAAGCAGTTCCAAGATCATGGAAGTCATCGCATTAGGATACCAATGAAATAAACTGCAGTTTCTGAGACCTAAGAAAAGAAAGAAAATCATATTTTTGATAAATTAGGCACTTCACTAATAATCAAATTATGCTTCTAAGAAGGAAATGCAAAGACAGTTACCATCCTATTTTTGAAAAGTTTCATATGACTACATTGTTTACAATGTTCCGTTTTCATGCATTCTTAAAGTAATTATCGAAATAGGATGCTGGAACCTAAAAAAGAATAACAATGAAGGAAGTGTGGGATTAAGACACATGCAGGACAGAAACAACTGTGAATTAAGAGAGAAGAAGTTGAGATGATGCGTCACATAACATTATGTACATAAAGTTGGAAGGACAAATATGTTAAAGCCACGTTGATATAACTGAAACCTGGCCAGAACTTTCAAACAGTAAATCTAACACGGCCCATGTCAACTCGACATCCTCTGTCTCCCAATCTTTGTTCTTTTTCTCTTTTGGATTTTTAAATAATTTTATAGGAAGGACGAGTGGGGATGAGGAAGAGGGAGGAGACTGACTATTCATGCTACAAAATTCACACAATGTCCTGTAGCACATTCTTCCTCCTCTTACTATTTGCTTCTAAATAAGGAGGGCATCTTAAAGATAGAAACAGAGTTCTGAACACCAACTACACCATCAGCAACCACATATCTGACACTGAATATTAAGGAATTATCTTGGTAACAACACGCATTAAAGGATACAGCCACCTCAACCTACTAATTAATTCCCATGACACTACTCGGTATCTAGAACTGGTAACAAAGTTCGTTAGCTGTTACTTGTAATTTTCTTGAGAGGGAACCAAATTAGCCAAACTTTTCTTTACGAGAAAATTGTTAGTTCCATTCTGTGACCTAAAACAGAATTTGTAAGATGTACATGTGCCTCAACCCTCCAACCAAAAAATTTTGTTCTTCTCTTTGTTCTCAACCTAACAAGCGTATGTACATTGCTGAGAAAACTCTCTTTCCAGCAAAACATAGCATGCAGTACAATTTGGAGAAAAGAAAAAGTGATTAGTTAGGAAACTTACTTCACATGAATATGCATCAAGAAAAAGTAATAACCAAGAACTTAAAACTGCAAATGCTCAGAGCTATTCACCATTATGACTTAAGTTTCTTGGCCTTAAAGTATGCAGAGATTGTAAGATTTGAGTATTTATTCACAGGCATATGGCAATTAATCTTCACAAGTATACTGGTCTGGATATGTAGACATAACTGGAGACACTAATTCACCCTATCATAAAATGTTTAGGTCTCTTTTTCCCAGAACAAGAGAAAACCGACGAGTATCTGATGATAATAATGGAAGTACCAAAAAAGAGAAGCATGCTACATCAGGCCAAGGGCCCAAGTCTATGTGATAAAGTCCACAGGATGATATGTCTCATTCAACAAAGTAAAAGAACAATTGGCAGAGACAAACGCTGCCTTAAACATAGCAAACTTCAAGATCATGCAAGTGGTTTAAATTACCAGATAAAAATGAAGCTATACAAAATCACTTCAAAAACTCTTACTTTCTTCTTGATCTTCCCGCCAGAAAGACGCTTTACTTCTTCTTGCGGTTCATAACTACGGCCTGCAAGGCTGCAACCATATGGAATGAAATTGCATAACGGCCTCAACAAAACTTGAATAATCACACACATGTTTTTGAAGAACTAGGAAAGTTCTAAAGGCGAACAACCTCAAGATCCTAAGGCCTTTAAAACAGAGTTAAGAAATTGATATAACTAAGAAAAAAATGGAGCTCACCTGAAGGAGTGGCAGCAAAGCCGGCTGTAGAAGAGATAGCGGTGGATTGCAACTGCTCGTCGACATGACCAGCTTCTTTCGAGTTCGCTTCTGTATTAAAAGGAAAATGAATAAGAAGAAATTTGAAGTGAGGATATCAGCGCGCTCGTGCGCGCACACATATGAATATAAAGAGAAAGTGAGAGAGACACCATTGATGAGATGGGGACAAAGGTGAGGAACGTTTAGGATCAACCAAGGCTTACATGTCTCGAAATCAGGAACCTAATTCACAGGGAAAACTGCACACTTGACAGTGATTAACTCGAATGGGTTGGGGTTTGTCCACCTTTAGCCTGTGTTTGGATCATTAGTTGTAAAAGGGGAAGGAAAGGAAATATTGTCTTCCAAATGAGGAAAAAAGAACGAAAGACAAACGTGATTTTTTTTTGGGTTTGTTTTTCTAATTTATCAAAGTAGGGAATTAAATGGAAGAAAAGTTTCCCTTAATTATTATTTTGTTAGGGGTTTGTTAGCATTTGTTAAATAAGGATAAAATAATAATTTACTTACATTAGGCTTACCTTGTCTCCAATTTCTTCTCCTTACATTAGGCTTACCTTGTCTCCAATTTCTTCTCCTTTCCTACCAATTTGGTAGGAAATGTATTTGATCCAAATTCCCCTCCTATTCCTCTCCATTCTCTCTCTTTCTCTTTGTTTTTTTTTTTTTCCAAACAATAGAAACAAAGAAAAATGCAATCTCCTTTCTTTCTTTTCTCTTACTTTTCTTCAATCCAAACAAAGGCTTAGAGTAGAGTTAGTTAGACCCCGACCTCTCTCTTTCTGACTTTTAATTACAATATAATTAATTAAAATATAATTTATTTATTAATAAAATTATTATAATTAATAAT
>JAOQMQ010008602.1:0-10645 GCA_027563845.1 Erythroxylum subrotundum | reverse complement strand
CTAGCTTCAGAGAGACTTTTCTAGCCGTGTAGATTGTTTTGGCGAGAGAAGTCATGGCTCACAGGTCGGTCAGCTGGAACTTTTGGGATGGCCTAGATAGATCTGATATTTTTCCTCTTTCATGTAGCATTTTACACTAGGTTTTTGGACTGATGTACGGACAGTAAAGGATGACAAGTGTATAAACTTCTGATTTTGATGAAATGAAAGCATTGAGCCTGAGGCTTTAAATCACTATTGAGTTCGAGGCTCAAATACACTCATTGAGCTTTAAGCTCTAATCGGTGGCTGCTCCGGTCACAACTGTCATTATCTGATTATACATTCATGAATGAAATGCATATGCCACAATCAATCACATATGTCACAATCAGCACATATGTCACCATTAATCACATCATAGGCACGTAGGTCTCAAATTCACATACAAGTAGCACTTCTATAACGCAACTCCCTAGTACACAGTCATTGGACCTTCTGTCTGGAATCCACAATCACAAGCAAATCATAACCCACCATTATCCACCACAGAAATATAGGTAATTAATAATTGAGAGAAACCGTCTAGGTTACTCACCAACAGCTTCCGAAGCTAGTGCCTGGAAGTCTCTGCAACGTCGGTAGGTTGACGTTCCAAATGCGCCTCTATAACAATTCAAATACACATATATCACAAATCGTACAATCAAAATGTATAATAATGCACGGTTCTATTTAAGCATGGAACTTATGCTGATAAAGAGATTGGATTGTCTAATTGGAAAGTAATTTCTTCACCATATTTAATTTTATATTGATTTTTTGGAGTTTGCTACTTATATATTGTTCCTTATTAACGCTTGTAGGAAGGAAGAAACGAAATTTTTACATTTAAAGTGAATAAAGGAAAGGTTGTGGGTCCTGTAAGAAAGACTATTGAGATTGTGCCATCTAACCTCATTTCTCCTTATAAAGTATTTAAAATAGCTTTATGTTGACAAGGACCTGTATTTAGAGCTAAGTATTAAAGTTAAAGCAAGTCCAAGAAGAAGAAGGAAAATCATCTGCCTTTTACAATTATAAAAAAAGAGAGTTAATAAAAAGAAACACATAAAGAAAAGACCAAAGAAGCATGGCCAACCTGTAGTGAGCACTCAACAATGCATATTTAGTGGGACATCATCATATAAATGTTGAACAATTATGATCTCTTTTTCTGTTAATACTAAGTTTAATGGTTATTATGGTTTTGTATTTATGTTTGTTGGCTAATGAGATTATGTATTTTGGATTGTTGTTTAATAGGGTTATACTTTTGTAATCTATGGTTAATTGCTTAAGATATTTATTTCAGATCATTAGTTAATGAGTATATCACCATATTGATATTAATAAAATTCTTATTGTCAAAATGAATATGAGTTGTAATATAGACCTGCAACATACTTATGTTTGAGATAGTGTTCAACTAAAGATATTTATTTTGAGGGATCCTAGCCAAACTCATTATTAAAAAGCAATATTTCTCTAAAATTATTTAATATATAAAATAAAATCAGTTATAGTATCAAATCAAGAAAATTTAGATAAAGGCAAAATAGTGTATTAATAACTTATTTTAAAGACACATATATACTAATGCACATCATTAATCCCTTATAATTGTCAACATATTTACATTTTTAAATCCTTATTTTTATTTATCTCTGTATTTGTTTATGTAATAGAAATTTTGTCGAATTAACAACTGGATAACTAAATATAGACTATTAATATTAATTGATAGATAAATAACTATGTAACTGTAGGCTATAATCCATTTGAATGAATAAACCTTATCATTCCTCCTTCATTGATTACTAGATAAACAACTAGCAATCAAGATATTAAAATAACAAATATGAATATTACTAAAGCAAAATGTACATAATTTTCTAGCATACAAGATACAAAACAAAAAGAGAGGAAGAAATTGCGGTCCCTTTATTCTACTTGACAAAATATAGAATGTTTTATTTGTTCTAATGGATAATATAAATCAACTGTTGAAAATTACTTCATCTTTCTCTTTGAAATTCATATTTTCTTCATACTAGAACCACCACTTACTCCCATCAAGCAACTTTACCACAAGTTTGCTTACTATATTAACCAACCTAATAAGGCAATAGACCATTCTTTTTTTTTTACTTGTTTTACATACATCGTGTTCTTCCTTAACAATCCAAAAATGATTTTAACTTTCAGACATATAAGTGGATTGATCCATCTAAAAACATCGAATGCACCCTTCCTTTAAACATAAAAGCTTTGTAAAAAATAATAATATTTTAAGTAGGTTAGTAAAAAAATTTCTATAAAAGAAGCAAACCTCACCTATTTCATCTTATAAGATGCAAATCTCTTCCTCACATTTGAATTTATCTAAAAAGCTTGACATCCTTCCATAGTTGCACATTATTAAACCAGCCACCATTTCTTCTTCTTCTTTCTCTATGCGTTTCCCTCTTCATCTTTGAGAAAATGTTAGTGCTTTATGATGTATTTAATAAAAAATAGGTTAGTTAGAGTTTTTATATTTCAAATTCCAAAACATATTAACTTGTTTTCTCATTTATTTTAGATGTACCATATTGACTTTTTTTATTAATAAAGATTGATGGAAGCACTGGCGGATCTACAATGGGGGCAAGTGTGGGCAAGTCAATAGATTTCTTTAAAAAAATATATTTTTTTAAGTTTTGCTCCCATAAAAAAAAATAAAATTTTAATCCTATTAAAATTTTGTCCCCATTAAAAATAAAATTTTATTCCTATTAAAATTTTACCCCCACTCAAAAAAATTTCTGGATCCGCCCCTGGATGGAAGGACTTGATTTAGTCTATGTATTGAGATTAAAGACTATAATAAGAACCTTTTGTGTTGAAAGACTTAAATAGGAAAAATCTTAAAGTTAGAGGACCAAAAATATAATTGTCCTATTAAAGTTTTGATACCATTTTAATAAAAAGAAGATTATTTTATAAATTCTCAAAACCTTAAAATTTATTTCAAATGGTATTCGGTATTTCTTTTTTCAATCCCCAATAGTTCCTTTTATGGTTTATTACATCAAATCCCTTAATAGTTTGAACTTTTTTTCTACTTTAGTCTCAAGTTTTAAAAAATTATCATATATTCTATAAGAATTGATTTTTGTTTCACTTGTACTCGTAGAGAATGGAAAAAAGATGCCTTATGACTTGATTAGGTATTATATGGCATAAAACTTAAGATATTTGTGTTGTCTGGTTTGAAAAACGTAATACCCAAATGAGTTTATCTTGTATATAGACAATATCGTGACTTTTGGAGATAACTATAAAGCACACAAAAGGAAAAAAAAATTTTCTAGCCATAACTAATCAACCTAGCCTATGAAATGAATAAACGGAGGGGTATATATATAAGAAGACAACAACTAGGAAATTAAACACCCAACGAAAATGGTTGTCTTCTTCTTTTCCATTTTTATCCAACTAGTAAGTGTTTGAATACACCATCTTTTTCTTGCATTTGAAACTTTTCTTATGTAGTCCCTCTTTTTTTTTGCAGTAAATTGTGTGGAAATTGTGGAGGTTAACATCCTAAAAATCCTTTACAAAGGCATAGACTTCCCATTAGAAAGTCATAGACTTCCCATAGGTAAAATTTTTCCAAAAATAATTATATGCCTCTTATTATGAGTTTTAGTCATCCTACACTAGTTTATAGTTTGATTGTATATTGTAATTGTTTAGGAAAATAAATTAAAGTCATGGAAAAAAATAAAAAATGGATAAAAAGTGGCTAGAAAATGAGAAGGAGGTAGGAGAAGAAGGGAGGGTAAAGAAGAAGGCAATTTAGGAAAATTTAAGTTGTACTTTTAAGTTGTATTAAGGCAAAATAGGAAATGTAAAATTTTAATGGTAAAATTGGAATTTAATTCTTAGAAGCATATTTTTGTATTAATAAAATAAATAAGGATAAAATAGGACTTTTAATAGTTAAGGGTATTTTAATAATTATGGTTGTTAGGTCAGGTAAGGATATTTTTAATAATTAAGAATAAAGCGAAAAAGGGAATAACATTAGATTATTAAGTGTAACTGAGTTGAAATTTTTTTAACAAGTCTAATAGAATTTTTGTAATGTCTAGGTTCAAATGGCAAACTAAGGAGTAAATTGAACTTATCAATTAGTTGAGTCTGAAATATAGGTAAAGATAACCTCATATTGTACTCTTACAATAATGTATGGCTCTTGAAACTTTGAAATTTGTTATTAATGAATTATTTTATAGCGAATCATATTTTGAATTAGTCATTAATTAAATTAATGCTTAATAGAGATTTATTTATTTCAAATAATTAACAAAGTACAACATGTTTTGCTTTTATATTTTGTTACGTATTATGAGATGTATCACTTGTTAATTAAGAAAAATGTATTAGATAAAATTTTAATTGTGAGTAAGTATAAGTAAGAATATTAACGTAAATAAATCAAGTTTATGAAATTAAATAGAGACTGACTGATAATAGGTTGTGAATAAATAGTGTAAATCATGAATCGATAGCTTGCCTAGGATATGTTACATTCGATGGTCATAAATTAATAGGTTAGTTAAATATCAGCAAGCGATGGTTAGGTATCTATCCATGGAGTAGGTATCAAGGCATATTGAGTCTTAAGGATGTCCTATACTGATGGCTAGTTATCAGAGTAGTACTAAGATATCCTAAATCTTGGGGATATCCTATGGTGATGGCTAGGTACTAGAGTGGAACCAAGGCACCAAATTAGATTAAGAAATTGAGGAACCTTATATTGATATTTATACATCTTATTATGTTTCCACTTAGTGAGAGATTATGATAAGTAGAGATGAGATGACATACCATTAAATGTAAGCCTACTAGGTTAAAAAGGGCCTAGGCAATTCAGTTAATTATAAGATAAAACATAAATGACAGTAATAATATAATATTAGTCTTAATCATTGCTATGATTAGATTTTTGGATGTTTGTTAATTGTCGAATAGGTTAAGTAATGTTATGTATTTTAGTATTACATATATGTATGCATATCAAGTTATTTGATTTTAAGGGTATGATCAGTGACCCTTACTAAGTAGGCAGCTTACCCCTTGCCGCTATTTTTTTAGGAGATAGAGAGATGGTCAATAACCCCAATACACAAGATTGATAGAGTAGAGAGCCAAAAAATTAAACTAAGTTGTTTTATTATATATACTTTTGAATCTGACAGTTTAGCTGGTTGTGTTTGTATAGATAAATTTTGTTGACTAATGAACATCCCTTTTTTAAAAATAATGAGGATTTTGGTAATTAATGTTATACTTTAGGAACAATTTGGATAATTATGGATTAAGAATTATTACAGTGTCACATTAGGTCATATCAGAGAGGGTTTACGTTTTTAGAGATAAATTAAATGACAAAAAAATTAATGATATATTCTTGTCTTTTCTAGGATGGTTTTAAAAGATGATACTGCTAGCCTAGAGTCTACTAGAGAATTAGGTAATTTGATTCATGCTTCTGATGTGCCTCAACAAGGGGATGCTAGAACAAATCAAGTAGGCAGAGAGGTGCTAGTGCCACTACAAATGATGCAATTCTTTTACTTGATGCAATAAGCTATTACTACGACTCTAACTCGAGTTGATCTTAGAGTGGATCGCAACTATGAGCAGATTTGTAAGATGGATACATTGGAGTTTTAGGGTACTACTGATCTTGAGGAGGTTGAGGCACGGTGAGAGCAGATAGAGTTAGTTTTAGACCATTTAAAGTCTACCTTAAAAAGAAGACTACAATACATTGTTTCATAATTTCAAGGCAACACACTGACTTGGTGGAAGTCTGTAAGGAGATCTTATAAGGCATAAAAGATGACTTGGAAGGAGTTCCAAAGAGAGTTTAGAGACAAATATAGTCCACAAATATATTGAGATCGAAAGAAGATGGAGTTTATGAATTTGGTTTAAACAAATAAGATATCAGTGGTAGATTATGAGGCTCGCTTTGCAGCAATGTCTAGGTATGCATTGGAGGTAGTGGCAAATCCAGAGGACAGATGTTATTAATTTGAGCAGGGTTTAAGGACGGATATTTGCTTAGGTTTGGGAGCTACGACTTATGATTTCAAGAAATTACTAGATACTACAGTTAGAGTAGAGGATGTGATAGAACAAGGCAGAAGGAGAGTTATGGAGACCAGAGAGTTATAGAGAGGGAGGTCTGTCCATTAAGAGGGAAACTAGTCATTCATTTTATATTATTACAAGGGGATCTTGGAAAGTCGATGTTATATCAAGTAGGAGTGTAGTTTCTACCAGTTTGGTGGAGATCGAGAAGCTGACAGGGATTCAGGACAACATAGCACTACTAGTGTACCATCAATTGGATCCGAAAGAGGGGTTAGTCAAAGGTTCAGAGAAACTTTTGATAGAGGAGTTGGAGGGTTATAGAGTTGTGCTATCTGCAGGAGAGTTCACAGAGGACCATGTAGGGTATCCACTGGGATCAGTCAGGCATGCTCTATTTGTGGAGAGTAGGGGCAATTACAAAGGAACTATCTGATAGTAAGGAGGAATTTGGGAGTGAGGCAGAGGACACAGTACACGGTTAGAGTGGTGCCTTTGGTTTTGAGTAGAGGTTCAAGTAAAATTGGTAATAGAGATGGTGGTAGAGGAGTTAGACGTAGATTAGGAGTGGGTATAGCTACTATGAGACATTCTCATCAAAGGGTCAAACTCAAGCAAGGATATCCATATGACAAGGCAGGAGGCACCTACAGTCAACGATATCATTTCTAGTATGATTTTATTATTTGATATTAAGACTTATGTGTTAATAGATCTAGGATCTACACATTCTTACATTTTTTTTAAGTTTTCCTCTAGATTTCAGAGAAAGTTTAGTCCATTAGAACATGACCTAAGAGTTTGTTGCCGGTAGGAGAGTATGTGGTAGCAAATAGTGTAAGGAGGGAGATATTAGTGAGGATTGGTCGAGTGGAGCTATTAGCTAACATGATGGTGATGGATTTAAGAGAGTTTGATGTAATTCTTTGGATGGATTAGTTCTCACAACATCGGGCTATAATGGATTATTATATGAAAGAGGTGATGATAGAGTCTTTAGGTAAACCAAAAGTGATATTTGTTGGGTATCGTTGAGTGGTTCCAGTAAGTGTGATCTCGACCACGACATATAAACAGTTGATATTGGAGGGATGCGAGGCATATTCAGCTTATATTACAGATATGAGGGAGGTCAATCCTAGGTCAGAGGATATTCCTGTGGTGAGGGAATTTTCGGAGGTATTCTTAGATGACTTACTAGGTCTACTGCCTCAATAAGAGATAGATTTTACCATTAAGAATATGTCAGGAGTTTCACCAATTTCTATTGCACCCTATAGGATGGTTACTGTTGAATTGTATGAGTTAAAATAATATTTAGAGGAGTTATTAGAAAAGGGCTTTATTAGAACAAAAGTGTCACCCTAGGGAGCTTCAGGATTGTTTATGAAGAAAAAGGATGGTAGTATGAGACTTTGCATAGATTACCGATAGCTAAATAGGGTGACAGTGAATAACATTTACTCATTACCAAGGATTGATGATCTTTTAGATCAGCTGAGGGGAGCTGTCATATTTTCCAAGATTGACTTGAGATCAAGATACTGGTAGTTGAGGATAGTTGAGTCAAGTGTTCCCAAGACAGTGTACGTACACGGTATTGCCACTTTAAGTTCCTAGTGATGCATTTTAGGTTGACTAATGCACAAATGTCATTCATGGTGTTAATGAACAAGACTTTTTAGGAGTATCTAGATCAGTTTGTGCTAGTATTCATTGATGATATATTGGCGTACTCCAGGAGTAAAAAGAAGCATGAACATTATTTGAGAATTTTGTTACAAATTTTAAAGAAGAGACAATTATATGCCAAGTTGATTAAGTGTGAGTTTTGGATAGAGCGGGTAGTTTTCCTTGGACATGTGATGTTCTAAGAGGAAGTGATGCCTAATCTTGCTAAGGTAAAGGCAATTATAGAGTGGGAGTCCCCTAGAAATACATCAGAGGTAAGGAGTTTTATGGGAATTCTTACGTATTATCAGAAATTTATAAAAAGATTTTTTATGATAACTAGATTTTTTACCAAACTGTTGAAGAAAGGAGTTTAGTTTGAGTAAACCAATCAATGTCAGAAAAGTTTTACGGAGCTTAAGCAGAGATTGACTTCTAGCGTAATTTTGATGCTACCATCTAGTGGTGGAGGTTTTGAGGTATATACTGATGCTTCAAGGATAGGTTTAGGTTATGTATTGATGCAACATGAAAAAGTGGCTTAAACCTCTCATCAGTTGAGATTGCATGAGTTGAATTATCCCACCCATAATCTGGAGCTAGTGGAGATTGTGAATGCTCTTAGGATTTGGAGACATTATTTTTATGGGGAGACATTCCAAATCCTTTCATATCACAAGAGTCTTAAGTAAATCTTAACTCAGAGGGAGTTAAAATTAAGGTAGAGAAGATGGATCAAGCTGCTGAAGGATTATGATTGTACTACTAATTACCATTCAAAGAAGGCTAATGTAGTGGCGAGTGCCCTCAATAGGAAAAGCTTAGGTGTGATGACTAGTTTGAGCAGACACAGTATGACACCACTGGTGGAGTTAGGAGCACTAAGCATGAGATTGGAGATTAATTATGTGACTGGTTTATTGACAACATTATAGGTTCAACCAAATTTGGGAGATAGGATCAAAGAGGCACAAGCTCGAGATTTTTGTTTGACGTGGATAAGAGAAAGTGTGCAATAGAGTAGGGGATTAACTTTTCAGTAAGAGCAAATGGAGGGTTGGTGATTAAGAGGTGATTTTATGTTCCAAATGTAAATAGATCATAAGAGGAAATTTTGAAGGAAGCTCATAGTGCACCATATGTTATACATCATAGTGCTAAAAAAATGTATCAGAACCTGAGACCTTATTATTGGTAGTTAAAAATAAAGAAAGATGTAGCAGAGTTTATGTCAAGGTGTTTAACCTGTCAGCAGGCCAAGGTAGAGCATCAGGCACTAGTAGGAAAATTAAGACCCTTAGCCATTCCATTGTAGAAGTGGGAGAAAATCATGATGGATTTCATGGAATTGTTACCGAGGACTAGACATAGACATGATTTAGTTTGGGTGATTGTGGATAAGTTTACTAAATCAGCTCATTTCTTACTTATACAATAGACAAACTTCTTGGACAAGCTGGCCTAGTTGTATGTTGTTGACATTGTGAGGTTACATGAGATTCTAGTGTCTATTGTATCAGATCGAGATGCACAGTTTACTTCCTAGTTCTGAATGAGTTTATAGAGTGCTTTGGGGACTAGGTTGAATTTGACTATTACATTTCACCCTCAGTCGGATGGATAATAGGAGCGTACAATTCAAAAATTGGAGGATATGATGAAAGCTTGTATGCTGAACTTTACGGGTGATTTGGATAGGTATCTACCTTTGACGAAGTTTACATAAAATAATAGTTATCACTCTAACATCAGTATGACAACATTTGAGGCATTGTATGACAGACATTGTAGAGATCCAATATGTTAGGATATAAAGGATATTAGATTGTCTGAGGGACCGGAGTTGGTTTAGGAGATGATGGAGAAAATAAGGGTGGTCAGGCAATGCTTGAAGGTCGCTCAATATCGACAAAATAATTGTGCCAATCAATACCATCAGGAGATGGAGTACAATGTTTAAGATATGGTATTTATACAAGTATCACCTTGAAAGGGGATTCTGAGGTTTTGTAAGAGAGAGAAGTTAAATATGAGATACATTAGGCCATATGAAACTGTATAACTTGTAGAGTCATTAGCTTATGGATTAGCCTTACCACCAGAGTTATCATAGATTCATGATGTGTTCCATATGTCAATATTCAGACGGTACTAGTTGGATCCTATCCATATTATATCGAGGCCGAAGATCGAAGTTACAAATGGTATGACTTATAAAGAGGTGCTAGTAGAGATATTGGATAGACATATTAGGAAATTAAAGAGATGGGATGCTGGACCCCGTTCTCGAAGTCCAACTATCCGAACCAGAGACGAAAACACAAGCGGTTGACCCTAAAGGGTTGTCTCAGCAAACCCTAATGCCAACTGAACTACACTTGGCGCGAAAACCAAAACTTTTGCTACAATTATCAGAACGCCTTCGTTCTTGGGCCATTTGAAAGAACACATCGAGACCTACAACTCTCAAGAAGACCTCAAAACAAAAATCGGTTTCGAAAACGGACGAAAACGCAAAACACTGAAGCTGGCCTGAGGATGTCCGTTAAACGGACATCGAATGACCAAAAATGACCAATTCTCTCCCTAGAATGTCCGTTAAACGGACACGTGTGTCCGTTTAACGGACACACACTGGGAACCCCAACCTAACAGAGCATGTCCGTTAAACGGACACACTCTGGGCAAACGTATCAAAACAGCAAAGAATGTCCGTTAAACGGACGTGCATGTCCGTTTGACGGACACACGCTGGAGAGACACCCCAGCTTTACCCGAGAGTGTCCGTTAAACGGACATGTAT